>WBNP01004440.1:96689-145167 GCA_013401095.1 Passerina amoena | reverse complement strand
GGCAAACTTTAAGTAAAATACCAACATCATAAACAACAAAATTATTTCTCTTAATTGCTTTATGGGTAAGATTATGTCCTTTAGAGGGCAATTTGTTCCACTGAGCATTTGGGAATTGCTCGTAGTCTGTGGGGGTCCAGATTTGCCTGCCTTCAAATAAATTCAAAATAACAGCTTTACAAAAAATTTAATATAAAAATCTCATATATGTGTCTAAATCCAAATATTTCAAAGGACATTTAGCTTTCAATTTTAATAAATTGATTGATTTCCATAGTTTGACATCATTTATCACTCCCAGACCTGACAGCAGAAGCATCATATTGAGGTACCATCTGGGATGGGTAAAACAATACATGCCAAAACAGAAGAGAACTAAAAACGGGATAAGGAAAAGGCAGCAGAAAAATAAAGATAAGGTAAAATGAAGGCAAAAAGTGTCCCAAAATATTGGATAAGACTATCAGAGTAAAATAACTTTCAATCTCAATTCAGAACAGGTCTAGCTTCCTATGCTATGACTAAGCAGTGTCTCTCAAACATTTAGGAGCAACAATCCACCTCATAAATTGGGCTGACCAGGCAGAGACACAGCAACACACTGGAAGCAACCCTCTCTTTGGGCCCTGAACCATTTAGGAGAGTAGGCCCCTCCTTCCCACACAGGCCTGCATGGAATCCTGACCAACCAATGTTCTTGCTGCAAGTTCCTCAAATCCGTCCTCCTACCTAGGTCATAGTGACAAGCGTCCATGTCTCTCAGCCTCAGTATGGCTGCTCTGTTTCCTTAAGAGTTTAAAAACCCTCAGTTTTCCTTAATTGTAGCAGCAAAAAACTTGTCTCCTAACCTTGAAAATATTTACACCTCTTCACGAGGAAGGAAGGGAACAGAACCTTTTGCCTTATGGAAACATCAAGCTCTTCCCATACTTCAGCAGTTGGGTGCATCCTTTAAAGTCAAAGGCTCCTTAGAGCTGAGGGTCAAGATGTGTATCTTAAATTTTTCTGCCCTGTGGCACGGGAACATGAGGCTGCTCCACCATTTTTCTATTACTCAAGGTTTAAATGTTGATCTCCTTAATTTTATCATTTTTTTATTTCAACAACGAATTGCAGGGGACACGACAGACCAAACAATGCCAAGTACTGATGACACGCAGGGGTAAGATGAACTCATCTCCTCTCCGTAGCATCACCCAAAAGCATCTCTGCCCTATTCAACCTAACCTTGCAGAACTGTTGAATGGATCTCTGCAGTACTACAAAAGACAATTCTCCCTGTGGCTGAAAAAATGTGTCTTTAAACCTGCTCTTTGAATATGCATGGCATACAAACTGTGGTTGGAACTCTAATTAATTGTTACAGGCCAGAACACACAATGAAGTTCCATAGCAGGAACTATCATAGTCCATAAGCAAAAATCAATAAACACGTTTGCAGACACTCTGTTACAGATATCATGTCTTGCAGAGCACACGGCACTTTCCATTTCTTTTCTAAATTGCTCAGCACTGCAGCATCCAGTTGCCAAAGAGCTGGAACTCTCCATCAGCAACTGCTTGTGGCAAATTTTCCACCTGACAAGACAATATAAGAATTAAGATAATCTGCCTTCAGTCTCTATATTAGTTTTTCTGCTCTCATTTTCTACAGTTTCCTAACATTTCTGAACTTTCTCAGTATAGAGGTGACACTGAAAGAGGCTGATAGTCAAAGAGAGCTTGTGTCCCTCCATAAATATCACCCTGTTGTCACAAGATGTTGTCTGAGTACAGAATTAGCTGAAGTATGCCAGGGTTGTATACAGTCCAAAGATTTGGAAAGCAGCAGCCTGATTTATTTTCAAACAGATACTACTTGGTGATTACTCTTGTGTGATTATAATGATTTATAGTTTTAGTGAAAACATGAACGAGTGTCACCTTCTGAGAAAAAGCCATTTCCACTATTACCTTTTGTGCATGTTATGCAGTGTGGCTGACCATCACAGATAATACCAGGGAAAAGTATCAGGAAGGGTGAAATTATTCCACTATAAAATCCAAATCAGCTGTTTCAGGAGTATCAGCTGTAAAATGTACACACATACTTTTTGATATCACCCCTCATATTATATCATCAGGAGATCCAGACTTCCCCTTTCTCTTTATAAAAACCAAACAAAGGAAAAAAATACACAAAAACAAACCCACAAATTTTTTTATACCTAAAGAAAATAGAAGCTTTCCCTTCCAGTGCAAGGGAAAAAATTTAGTACCTATTCTGCTTCTTTACCACAAAACCAGAACAGAAGATTACTGAAAACATAAAGGAAATGCAGCCTAA
Organism: Passerina amoena; assembly: GCA_013401095.1. NCBI lineage: Eukaryota > Metazoa > Chordata > Aves > Passeriformes > Cardinalidae > Passerina > Passerina amoena. The sequence goes on along the minus strand of WBNP01004440.1, from coordinate 142,841 downwards.
CAAGCAGAGGTAAGGGAAAAAAAAAAAAGGAGAGAAAACAAAAAAGCTGAGTGTCTTGGCTAAATGGACTCCTTTGTCTAGGAATACACTTGCACACGTATTTTAGTACTGGCGCAAAACAACGACCGATACAGCAAATAAATGAAGAATTACATCTCTGTCTGGTTTTCTTTCTCTTACTCTTTTCCTCCACCTCTGAAAATACTAACACATACAGATAAGTCAAACCAGCAGCAAAGCCCTGCCAATTTGCCAGCACTCTTTTTATTCAGTTAGATGCTTTTTAAATTTACATGACAAATTTCAACTGTACTGAAGGGTAGGAAATCACAAATTCTGGAGACTAAAACTCTCCAATTTTGTAGAAGCCAAGTGTAAATGAATAACAAGCAGAAATGAGCAGAAGAGTAACACATCCAGCTGGCTGCCCTGCATGCCCTCACTATAGTTTTTTAGTGGGGGTCTGCATATGAACTTAAAACATCACACACAGGAAAAAAACCTTAAACAATTAGCTGATATGTGTAACCACACCTCTGCAGATGAGAAATCCCACACATGGAAAGAAAATTCAGAATGCAGAGTGAATCAGTACTTGGCCAAATGCAACCTAAATGGTTTTGGAACAGTAGCCATCCTCTGACTAATATTTAGGTGAAGCTAAGAGCACCAGCTGTTTCAATACTGTTTCCAGAAATTTTTTAGCAGAAATGAAGCACTGCCTGCTGGTAACTGATTTCTGCACAAATATGTTGTAAAGGGAGTATCAGGATTTGTGCGATCTAACATGATTTATCTAGGTTTAGGATCTAACATGCTTTGTATCTAGCTTTCAGCTGCACATAAAAGAGGTCATTTGGGTAAAGATTAGATATGTGAAATTACCCACTGCTAGCTGAATTCATCCTTTTCGGGCTTCGATGTAGTTTTACATTTGGCCAGTAACTATTGCTATGCAAGGAACAAACAAGATAATGAAAATACTATTGGTATCACAGAAAAAAAAAGAACTGGAATACACAAGCCACCAAGTCCATCTATACCTGCTACAAAGGACTAGCTCTGGCTTCACAAATACTTATAAATCTTCTCTAAATTTCCAACAGTCTAATTTAATTATTTGTACACTTATTGTATAATCAAATCCAACAATCTGTCACCAGAAAGGTACCAACAGGAGGAAGAGGTACTTGACAGCAGTGGCATTGTGATATGTAGATGTACCACCCTTTGCCTTTTCTTAATTTTTTTCTTTTTTACACTCTGCTCTCAGCACCAATTTAGACAAAAGGTAACAGTCCTAATACCTCTGCACATATTGCTCATCCCTAGCACCAAAATAGACATTTGCACCAGCTCTATTATTTTTTCGTCACTCTGTGTGATTTGGTCACCTCAGTCTGCTTTGGGAAGTTTTATAAGCACAAGCTGCTTCCTTCACTTCCAACCTTTTGAGGAACTTGGAACTGCACCATAAGTAACACTAGCTTATGCACTCTGCTTATCCATTGTGCAACCTTTACAAATGTAAAGGGCCTTAGAAGAAACTATTTTGGTGACTGATGCTACCTTCACATAAAAAAGGGAGAAAAGTACCTGTAATAGGGAGGAATGCTCTCTATTCCTCTCACCTTTAAATAGATACCAGGCACAGGAGAACCCAAGAGAGTTTTTTCATTTGGTTTTTTTTTTCTGTCTTTCCCCTGCTTAGACACTCAAATAGAATGTTGAATCTCAGTCTTCATGGCATTTCAACATTACCAAACTATGACTGTCATCAATTAAGGACAGCCTTACTTGAGGTCCCTTATGCTTTAAAGTGTGATATCAGAGAAAATATTTCTTGCACTTCCTTTTCAGCACAGTTGCTTCACCCCAAAATAAAATGATGATTCATCAGGTTTCCTTCATGTATTTCACAAATCAGGCATCTGTTACACAAATAGTGACTGTAAGTAAAATACAACACAAAATAAATGGATTGAAATACATTAAACAAAATTTTTAGAAAAATAATTAGGCGGCCTTTAAGGATTCTATTTATTTAGGGACTTGAAAAACTTGAGGTTAAAATATTAAAGCTTCATTCCCTTTATCTCTGAATTTGTTGATTATAACTATGAGTGTTTATCATCAGCATAAAGTAAAGATTTGATCCTACACAACTATTACAACTATTCATTTTGTTCATAGCAAAGGGAACTAAAGAGCACTGACCCAAAAATTAACTGTAAGGAGAGTTTGAGTGATTTGTGCCTCCATTTTTTATAGACTTGGCTAAGTACCCCCTTAACCAAAGACAAACTAAGGTTACAAAGGCTTTTCACAAAAGATATAACAATATCAAACAATTGTTATTTTATAACAACAAAATAACAATTTTATTTTATAACAATAGCAAACAATTGTTATTTTCAAGATGGAATTAAAACCCTGGTGAGGATTTGACTTATTTAAAAAATATTTAGATTTTTTTAAATTATACTCTGTATTAAAATATAGTAAAGTCTGAAAGAGCATTTCATGTTATACATATGAAATTTTTTTAAATTGTCAATCATGGAATCAAATTCCCTCTTTATTTCTCATAGGTACACACAAAATATACACTCAAAGAATAATATAATTTACTTAACTCATTATTTAGCCTACCATCTAACCCTTAATGTCTCTTATCAAAGTGAACTATCACAAGTAACATGTATTTCAGACACACTTGACACATGCAAAGAATAGCAAGAATTCCCTTAGGTAAAATTTGTTCTCCAAAACAGCTCCTTTTCCAGAAAATTGATAGTTCCAATCTTGCCTTTAATTCCTTGAATGCGTTGCTAATACATGTGCATGTATAAACACATACACAAACAAATCTAAAAACCAAAATCCTCAATATTACAGAATTTAAAGTTAAATAACACACATAAAAACAAAACTATGATCTTCTTAGCCGGTATAAAGAATTTAATTTGAATCTTGCAGCAAAAATGGGCTAAAATTGTCTTTAAAATTGGACTCTGAGGTGTGTGTTGTTCTAACTAAAAGATGTGAAGGATCTCAATGAGAATATAACCTGTGGTGAGCTATGTAAATACAGAAGCATATTCAGCCTTCTGGGTATCTCAAATAGCAAATAGACTTTATAGATGGAACATTTAAACAAGAAAGGCAAACTCAAGCATGTGCCCTATAAATGCTTAAATGACCTGAATTTATAAAGAAGTTCACCTTATGGAAGAAGAAAAGATGCACACTTTGTATGTTTGTGAAAAGATTATGCAGGCTGGCTTATATTGTTTATGGCAACTGTAGCATAAAGATTTTTGTAAACCAGCATGTATTGGCTTTTTACTCTTTACAGACACATCAAAAAATTTGTAATGTAGGTAGACACAAATAAATGTTTTAATTTTGAAGCTCTTACTTCAAAAAATTAGGAAAAAGAAAAGGTGAGAACAGACATTTGTGATGGCCACCCACCACATAATGTCAAAGCCCCACTATTAGTGCTGACCTTTGCTAGATGTTATGGTTTTTAAAGTACATTTTTAAAAATAAATTTACTCATTTAAAAACTACTATTTAGATTTCTGCTTTTATATTTTAAGAAATATAACAGAGTTTTCAGGAAATCTGGGCCAATGTTTTTAAGGATCATTCTACTGTTACTTGAGGTGAGCAATAACAAAGCAAAGCTCACAAAACAAATCCATGCAGAGTCAGGCCTTCTCTGTCTGTGAGCCTGCTATTGCTGCAGAGAGATAATATATTTGCCCTTCTACAACCCCAAAGAGTGCTTCTTCCCTAATCCATAATCATTATGCATGCATTGTTCCAATAGGCAGCTTTGAACAATTTGACTCTTCGGCTTCTCCGTCAAGAGCTTAAAAGGCTTTCACTTGCTCTATTTTTCTTTATTCTTCTACACAAAGAAAATTGCTGAGATACATCAAATACTGGTTTGCTAAAGATATTATCATATGAAACTTGCTTATTCAAACAACATGCTCTTCCTATAAAGCACACAGCACAGAACCATGACATGTGGGATGACAACTTTGATGCACCCACAATGGGCAGTGATGTCTCAGCACACAGCGCCAGCTCATGTTTAAATGCACATCCTGTCTGATGCACCCTGGAAGCACACTAACCCCACTTTTACAAGGGATTAACTTCCACTAAACTGGGGGAAACGGGACCCTTTTAAAAGATGTCCTACATTTATTTTGTGATAACTTGAATTTCAAATGGATGTCTGGTTTTGGTTCGGGTTTTTGTTTTTTTCCAAGGAAGATTATCTTGTGCTTACAAACTATTTTCAGGCAGACACTTGTAAAAGACAGGACATACACATATTTTGGCCCAAATAAATTTTTGAAAAAGTTTGCAAACAAGAAGTCATTATTTAATGCATTCCTTTTTAGAAAGTTTTCCAATTACAAAACAGTATCTGGTAATCTCGCAAAGTCTGATGACGCTCCAAAAGAACACTTTGTTTATTAAATGCCTATCTTTCCAAAAAATACAGAGAAATTTGTAAACAAAATATTTTCAAATATGCTTTTGCTATAAAGATGAGATTATTACTGTTGCAGTTTATTACATGTAACATAAAGCCTATTGTCTTCCCAGGGGCAGTGTGTGCACAAGCTAATATATTCCAACAGACAGTTAAGCATGACAGATGAAGAAATGAACTCGGACAAAAATAACTGATGTGCGTCAATGATCAAAATTTAGTTTGAGACATTCCCTTTGTTTTCCAGAGAGAAAAGTACAATAAGAAAGATTCAACTGATGAATCAGCTATAATCCAAAAAAAAAAAAAAAATCCAAAGTGGCAATGCTAAGGAAATAAAGTTATAAAGGTCTAATTGAAAACTGTAGATAAGTAGGATGCAAACTGCTCCAATTTGCTTCCATGTTGGAAGTATTTGCTGTGCAAGAGAAAAAGTCAGTAATTTTTCTCCTGATTCACACACACAAAAGCAAAACTAGAGCTTGAGCAATTTTCTAAGATAATTAAACAACAGGTATATGGATTGTCTTGTTTCTAGCTTTTTTTGTCTTTTTGTTATCGAGCTATGCTGAAAGCCTCTCATAACTAGCACTTCACTGTGTGCCCTTTTTCCAGATGTGAAAACATGGCTTATTAGCTTGTGAAACATCTGTATGTTTTTACAAAAGCTGGCTCATGCAAAAGGGGTCTGGTTGAATCAGCACAATTATAAACCTCTGTAATTTACAGATTTCTTCCTCGTTAGTGAATTCAACCTACTGATATATGTTCTAACAAGGGAAAGCCATGAACTTCAGTCTATGAATTAGCAGCATAAACTACAACAGCACCTCGTAGTGCAGCCTCTCAACAAGAATCTTGAGGAATTAAATTATTTGTCAGGATATTGAATATGGTACAGAAGATGAAAGTAGACAGCCCAAATTTTGTATATTAAAAGTGCTTGGTGTGTCACAGCTTTAAACACCAGCAACAAAATTTAATATTTATTAATATTGTAATTTTGATTAAATATAACATCAGATCTTGTTTCTAGCAGACTAGGAAGACAAATAAAATCCGAAAGACTAATTAAAGCATACACAAGTTGTTTTAAAAATCACAAGAACAGCCTTACCTGAAAGCATTTTACTTTTCTGTACTCAACTGTATAGTATTACTTCATGAATTAATAGGGACTGTTAATCCTGAATAGTACTGAACCTAAAGGTAGTTACTTTTAAATTGTATTAGTGAATACTATGAAAATCCACTCTTTCAAAATCACAGCAGAGTAAGGCAACATCAGATCTGTATGGCCTGGGACAAAGGCTTATCTGGAATTAAAAGGGATAATATGACTTATATAATAAGAGGCCAGAAAAAGGACAAAAACAGATGCATATTTATGTGTAGCCATGAAGCTTATGAATATCTTGATTATCTGCTTTAAAACATCTGGTTACCTTCATCTTGCAGAGGAATTAAGGAAACAGAAATAAAACATACCTGTATTAGAGAGAGATCCTCAAGCTTCAATCTGAAGAGGTAGTTTCTGGGGTTAAAAAAATAGCAGATAAAAATGAATTGTTACTAATATTTCAGTGAAAAACCCAAATGTTACCACTGTTTAAATAGAAAACATAATTAATTACTATAAAGGCAGAAAAAAACTGAGAAGTGACAGGTATTCAGGGCTTCAAGTTCTTTCAGAGGCTGCCTTAATATATACCCTTTGGGATAAGGACTAAGCTAATTTCTAAAATAGATTTTCAGTCTGAAGGTCTGGCTGAACATGAATGAAGTAGGTATTTATACTGCATGCATGTACATTTGATTCATTGCTCCAGTTTCTTTTAGAACCCATGGGAAGAAATACTCAGTGCTTTGGCAGATGCATGGCACCAGTGCTGGATGGCTCCATCAGAATACACGGACAGGCGGATTAAAGCTCTCCATTTCTCCCCACAAAGATGGGAATCCCTCGCAATTAGCTCAGCCACACATATGTAAAGTTTGAAACACAGGATCCCAGTAAGATGGCAAATCTGCACAAGCCCCTGAGTTTTCACAATTTTGAGCAAAATCTTGCCCTACTGTGGTCTCATCTCTCCAGAGCCTAAGAATGTTTCCCCACAGACAGCAGGAGTTACACGCAAACTAACCAAACACAGATATCAAAAGCCTGCATATCTACTGCAAAAGTATTTCTCACTCTGCCTTTTCTCTGCAGCAACATCACTGCACCTACAGACCTTGGGAGGGGTCCAGGCAAACCACAAGCAAGAAATATTCCTCCTCTGACATTATTTTCTTTCTTTCTTAGCTCTTATCACACACCTTTTTCTTCTTTTCATTATTCATTTTTTCCACTGCATCTTCACAGAAATAATACCCCTCTTTTGCCTGTTACCTTATTTAAAATAATTCTGATTTTACAATGCTACTACAGAATGATAATGTTTTAGAGAAGAAAATAAAAAGGATTTTAAAATAATAATATAAATTACTTCCATCCTAATTTATTCACAACAAAATATGTAACACCAATTTTATTCATAACAAAATATGTAACACCAATTGATAAGATTTTTAAAAATTCACTTGAAGTAAAAAAAAAAAACCCAGATGATAAAGACATGAACAAATTTAAACTTGAACATTTAATATTTGCAATATTCAATAATTATCTGAAATATTAAATCCATGTAACTTATAGGCATGTAATCAAAATTAAAATTAGGCCAATTTTTTTTGAGATAATAATTCTAATTCTTTCCAAAGAGGTATGAGGTATTGTTAATGGGCACAAATGGTCACAACCTGAAGTTTACATCTCTATTTTTTTTTTTTTTTTTTAATGAGACAGCAGGGTAGGGGAGAGGAGCAAAACCAAATTGTGTCTAACTCAGAAAGACAACCACCATGGCTATCTTTATTTATGGACTCTCAAAACCAGCTATGCGTATTCATTTATTGACTCTGGTACATATATGGTCTACTTAAATTGTGGCTGTACAGGAACCATGTCACTAGTCTTTCCTAGGAGTATTGCTAAAGAGAATTACTCAAAACGCAGGAGGTGGGTTATTAGGAGCAAGAATCCATGTGAAAGTAAAATAAAGAGAATAATTATTATTATACAGCTAAATCACCACAAAGAAATAGCTGCAATACTTGAGTTTGCGTCATGAAGAGACTTGAAGGGGATAAGCAAAGAAAACAGTACTTTGCACAACGTGTACACACACAAAGCTTCACCAAAAAGTTACATGCAAGTGGACTCGAAAGACTTTCACTAAACAGCAGGAACTAATCATTATAGTCTTTCTAACACTTCTACGCTCCCTCTGTAAGGACAAAAAATACCTTCACTTTTACAGAATGTCTTGCCCAGAAGTATTCAGCAGGGAGCATAAATACTTGGCCTGCTCCTCATCTTGGTGTATTTAAACTTCCATCACCCATCACTGTACTACTTTCACTCCAATATCAATGAAACCAACTTCACTGCTGGTGCAAAACAACTTTTTTTTTTTCTTCCAGTGAAACTGAAGTGAATCCTCAGCAGGATAAATTGCTCTCTTAACTCAGTTGTATCAGACTCATAGGAATGGCACATAAATGCCCCATCTCACTCTACAAATAAATGCAGTCTCTGTTGCAGAATATGTGAGCAGTCTGGCCTCACATTTTCCGTTTTCAGGACCGTACTTCATACAGATTTCAATCGCTTTGTGTACTTCATCTTCAGATATCTGCTGAAAATTTATGCCTGATGAGGCCTTTTTAGGACAGATTATCAAATTAATAATGTCTTTTTATCATCTTCCATTCTGACTTAATTTCAGCCTGTTAAAAAGTAAGCTATTGTCCCAAACTTAAAGATTCTAAAGAAATAAATGTACAAACACAGTGCCAGCCTGAAGAAAAACAGACACTCAACATTTTTCTTGCTTTTTTTTTTCCTAGAAAATGAGATTTTTATCCTATTCAGTAAAGCACAACACTTCTACACATTAATATATTCAGTGTGAAATTAGAAAAATTGACCCTTTAAGTGTTAGGGAGACTAAAATGTCTACATTCATGTGAATGATCAAGAGGCAGAGCTAATAAGTGTACATTTTTCAATTTCCTGTGGCTGCCAATAACCAATTAAAATATTTTTAGCTTTAAAAAGCCAGCAGAAGGAAAATTGAACAAGAAAAGCAATGTGCAAGAGACAGTAAAAACACCTTATCAACATAAACTGGGCAAATGGACAGCACAGATTGACTGTGACTACATAAATAATCCTGGGCTAAGTGTCAAACTAGCACTCAGAGAGCAATCAGAGCTATTCCTACCTAGATGTGCCCACTTCAGTAAAACTTACAGGATTACATTTAGCTTTACAAGTCCAACAGTTTAATATTTTAAAGCATGCATCTCTAGCACGTGAGAACTCGTTCAGAAAGCACATACACAAGAAAGTATCTAAAATAAAATTAAAGAAATGAGCATGACAGTAAAAAAACACATAGGAAATGTAGTATTAATAAATCTGGCAGTCCAAAGAAAAAGTCATTGCCAATTTTCATGACGTGCAGAGCCATTATGCTCCTCATGAGCGAGGTAAAAACATTTTTTCAAATTGTTATTGAGATTATGCCCTGGACTGCCATCTTTCAATCTCGGTTTAGCTTTAGTCCAGTGCATTTATGCTTTGAAGGCAACAAAGAATGAGAAAGAAAAATGAAATTACATTTCTGAAGCACAGATACTACCTCTTAGCACACAGTCCTGCTTCTTTTCCAAATATGGTGGCAACAAGCAAGACAAATTTTGCACGCTGGAACTAAACTGATTTGACACTGGCGGTAATTGGCAAATCTGTTTCCATTTGGTGCTTAATGAATGAGGAAAGCAAATATGTTACATAAATCTGCAAACAGAAGGACACTTAATGAGAAGAAAACACAACTAACACTGAGATAAAGCAACATCCTTTACTCCTTCGGAGATCCAGCAGGCAGTAAGCATTTTGCTTTCTATTCACAGCACTCTTCTAGCTCAGCTGTTATAATTAAACTCCATTAGTCAAGAGCCTGCTCAAACCCAAGGGTAAACACTTGCACTGGTATCAGTGGGAACTGAATGAAAGCACACAAAAAGCATGCTCCAGTCACCTCCTTCACAACATATTTCAATCTATTGCAGTGAATATGTTCAGAATGACTACAGCTAAAAGTATAAAACTAATCTTCTGTATGTTCCTGAACAATTCAAGTAAAAAAACAATTAAAAATTCATAAGTATATCATGTTAGTAATGGTTGTTAAATCCAGCATTTTACCTTTTTTTGTGAAAGCGCAAGCTATAAAAGCTGAATGGGACAACAATAAATACTTCTGCACTAAACACAGACATGAATTAGAAGAACATTAAGATGGCATACACAGTTCAGGGAGACACGGATTCAGGGTTAGGCCTTTTAAAAAAAGATGGCAAAATATAATAATATCACAGAAAATCTCCATAACCCATCCTAAGCCCCCACATGCATTTTCAATTGAAAGCCTGAATCAAAAAATAGGGGTTTCAGCAAACTCAGACACTCGAGGTATGACCAGACACGCTGCCAAATCTCCTGGAAATAAACTAACAAAAGATTACTTCCTGTTCACTTCTTTCAAGAAACTGACTCGCACAAAAGAAGAAAATTTTATTCAATTCACTGGGAAAAAAAAATAGTAAGACTGAAAATGTAAAGTAGAAACTCCTCAGGAGTCAACTATTAAGCAAAATTTCACAATTCCATAATTGAGATGGTAAAGTTCTGGGTGAAAGGCAATTCTAGTTTTGGAGTGTAGTAATGTCAGCAAGTGGAAAGAAAATTAAAAAAAAAAACTGTTAAGGGCAAAAGGAGATAATCAATAAAAATAAAACTATAATGTACAAAATATATTTGGTTAAATATAAGTCTATGGGAAAAATATCTAAAAAAGCCAAGGATGATACACTGGAAATAAAAGAAACCTAATACAAGTGTTCTACTTGAATCATTTATGAAAATGGTCAAATTACAATAACAAAAAGCAGAATGGCCAAAAGTTATATATTATCTTCATTTTGCATGAAATGGAAGCCCCAGCAAATGAGAATAATGAAATGTGAGGCTTATTGATAAATGCTAAAGATGTGAAAACAGCATATGCACAGAGATAAATATTTCCTGACAAGTAGGTTGTGTTGATCCATCCTAAAAATTATGGAGAAGTGATTTTTGTTTTTCTTATTGTTCTTTTTAAGTAATTTCTAAAATTACAGGTTTTCTTGAGGAATAAAGACCAACCACATTTTATTAATACTCAAAGGGGCAAAAGGAAGCCTCATACAATAATAAGCTGACCAGTGAAACAAGGAGCTTGTCAAACACAAAAAGAAAATCACTATGGGAGTCAAATATGATAGAATCCAAATAAAAATTTAATTAATCCATTCAAAGGTCCTGTGAAACCTGACTTCCTTCTCTGATGCTTTCTCCTCTGGATTAGTAAATCTTACTTTGGATCCCTGTGGTTCCTCATACAGCCTCAGCAATGCTGGAGATCCTAGAACACAGCACTCCTGCACAGATGTTCAACAACAGCCAGATGTCACTTCCACATATTTCTTGCCGTGGGTTTCTCCAGAAAAAGGAGAAAAGTACCAGGTACCCCTGCAGCTCTGGAGGTCACCCTCCTCCTGAAGTCATGCCTTGTCATCTCAAACTTCCATTAACATCTTTTTCTGCTGGCCTTGACTTCTCACACACAGCACTCAAGATCCCCCCAGCTGGCAATGGCCTTGCAGCATTTGACACCTGTCTGCCTCCAATGCATGCAGGTCAAGGATGTTTCTGAGTATTATGTTTTAGTCCAGATGAGTTTGTGAGGTTATTGAGCTATTTATTTAGTAAGCTGTTGCTGGATACAACTTTATCCTGAAATACCAGCTCAACCAAAATATTTATCCTGTATTTCATAACTGTGGCTAGCCAATTCTTTTTTTATTGCTGCTACACATATTTCAAAGTACATGCCCCCATTTTTATATTTTGGCAGATATTACATATAACGTACAGTATCCACTCACATTAAGAGCCATACAAATTCTATGTGGCTTTGTTACCATTTCATTGTTCAATACATTAATCTTCTGTTTCTTTTCAAGTTTAATTTGAAATTAAATTTAAATGTTGCTGTTACATCTCAGCCAAATGACCCCCAACAATGGAAATTGGCTTAAAACAAGAAATTTTAGACAGTTTGAACTTTTTGTGGTCTCCTACTACAGTAATCAACTTGGGCACATAAAGTTTGCTTGAATTGTTGGAGGTGGGGTGCAAGAAAGGTCAGCAGGAGAAGGTAAAGAGTCTAAAGAATCCAGAATCTGGATATTTTCTTTTTTTTTTTTTTTTAATAAACTGAAATGACAATGACAAAAGTTCCATCTACCCCTAATAAAGGGGTCATTTCTCTTTTGTTCTTATTCTGAGTCAACTCCAGGGCTCCTGAGATGATGCACCATGTCAGCTATTCTTATTAAAATGCCAAGACATTAAATCAGAACAAGAACAGGAAGGAGTTTTGTGGAGTTACTGAATTGCCTAGTGTCACTCTGCACCCAGACTATTAGCAACATTGGTGCAAAGAAGGAGACAACTGCAGAGTGGAACCAGGCATGAGCAGGAGATGTATGAAGCTTTAAAAAATATTCAGGAACCTGTTAGCAAGGTAAGAAAGACAAGCAGTAGGGGGGAAAAGACTTTCTTTTTTTTGCAGCAGTTCGATGATAATTTCTTGCAGATTTAGCATTAAACCATACATTAGATTAGATTGGGTTAGATTAGCCCAATTCAGCCAGCAGAGGGACAGACATTGATTACCTTGAGCCAAGTGTTAAATGAGCAGTGATACCCAGATGGATGTTGAAAGAATAGAGCACCAATTCCCCCTGCTTGTATATTCTCTCTGTATCTGTAGCCCTCAGAGCGCCTTATTAACAAGAAGCTCTCAGATTCTCCAGCTGGGAGCAGACAACAGTAAAAAGCAAACCTGTGTAGTTATTTATTCCTTTATTAGAGATCCTTAAGCCACTGTTAATGAATCCTTTAATTTGGCTTTCTGTTATTATGGCAAGTAGCGGTAATGGTTCAAATTAATGTTCCCAAACACACATCTAATTAAGGAAGAAGCCATACTGTTGCAGTCCTCCATCAGTGAGATAAGGAGTGACTGAGGCAATAAGGCACCTCAAAGCAAGACATAATCCTAAAAACCAAGCTTAATTAACTTGAAGGAGAACATACAATAGAAAGCCACCACTATTAGGATACTCTGTGTAAAATGAAATAAAATAAAAAGTAAAGTATATCTAACTATGTATCAGCCAATTAAAAAGAAAGTTGGATAGCTTTGAGAGCTATTTCTGGCATTAACTATATCATTTAAAAGTATAGCCCAACTTGAATTTAAAAAGAAAAATCCACATTTTAGGAATTAACTCAATCCAGGCTGCTACCAGTTCAAAATTTCAAGCATAGGAGCCTTGGGAAAAGAGGATAACTTCATTTCTCTTTAAAAATAGACATAATTCTTCTCATATGGTTTGAATAAAATCACTGAGAAAACAAAAAAAGTCACCAAAAAAGAAGAAAAATTTAAAACTTGCCCTAAACTACTGGATTTCAGACATACTTTTTGTCGAGTCTCATTTAGCCAAAATGGATTAAACACTTTTAGCAATTTTTGGTTTATCAAAACTAGAGCTGCTACGTGTTATGTACATTGTCAGGAGATGAGGAGGAAAAAACCGCAATGCACAATTTGCCTGGGCAATTCACAGACTGTTGTATCCTTCCCCTAATCTGGTCTTCTCCCCCTTTAACTGACCTTCCCAAAGAAACATATGGCAAAGCACTTTCACACAGCAAAGAAGACAAGGGTGTTCTTGGAGAAATCCTGAATCTTTAAGCCTACCTTTCTGTATTTCAAAATACAGAAATCACAATAATATTTTATTACATGCTAAATCAGTCCACCAAGTAACACACAGAAAAATATTTCATCTGAATATTTTATTGGAATTTATCAGAATAAGATAAACAAGTAGTTTCTCATTTCCTTGAGCTTACTGAGAAGCTAATGCCCTGAGAGTAATCCTTTGCTGGTGCCACTTAATTATAAAAGTAAATTCTGCCCTGCCATATGGGTTGGCTTTTTTCTAAGAAAACAAATGAACTCCCAAGAAGGTTTCAGATTGCAATAGAACTCATTTATTTTTATCCGCCAGGTCACATACAATATTAAGAGCAATGCCTGGGGCACATTTTAAAGATACAGTTTCATGGGAGCATGGATTGCATGATTAATGTGAAGGCACATACCAGCGTTGGAGTGGTACCATTCACTGATGGCTGCTGATGGTGTAAGGAAACTGAAACAGGGCTACAACACTGACTCCAGCTTAATCAACTCAATATCTATAGGGAAACTGGATGTTTTGCAAAACAAAAAAAAAAATTATCAACCAGTTATAATCGTCTCACAAGGAGTGGAAGACAACCTGCAGAAGCTGAGGGCAGGGAGAGACAGACAGATACAATTGTAAACTATCTATTTTTGCACAGCAACAGAATGCCCACAGACATCAGAAGACCACATTAATTTCCCAAACTGGACAAGCAAGACTAATCTCGGCAATATAGGATGAACTTCCCAGTTATTGCCTGCTATGGTGAATACTATACAATAAAGTCCCTTGCATATTTTTAAAGACCTCCATACCAAAATTGTTTCTGCTCTAATTTTGTTTGCCTCAAGAAAATGTGACAAATCTCATTGCTTCTTGACTAAATTACTCATGGCCATCTTAAACTATCTGGTTTTCTGTCAACACTGCCATTCCATTTATACTGCTACATCCTTTTCTAGGCGCACCTCCTGATGGATTTATGGGCAGGTGCTGTCCACATGCTCAGGCCTTGCTATCCTGCACCACATTTCCAACCCTCTTCTCATCTGCCTTTTAGCAGTCCTTCCTTACATTCCTAACTAATTTCATTAAACCTTGTTCAAGCATAAATAAACAGAATAGTACACACTAGAACAATTTAAAGTCTCCAAAGAACCTTGTGCAAAGAGATTAAAAGTTCTCAATCACTCTGGGAGACACCTTTTGTGGTATCATAGGATCATATCTGTCTTTCCACATAGCTGCATGACATTGGCAACTCCCAACAGGAATGCAGTCTGGATCCCAGTTGGGATCTTTGCTACCATTCTCAATAAGACAAATCATAAATATCTTTAGAGGCTGTAGAACTTCATAAATGAAAAAGAGTCACCTGCCATGAATATCAATAATGGAAAATGGATTTAAAAATTTCGAAGAGTATCAAACTTTCACAATAGTATTTTGTTTGATTTCTAAGGCAGAGGAATTTGGGATCATTAAATCCATTAAGGTGGAAAAAGTCAATTATGAACATAAGATGAGCCAAAACACAGCTTCTGGCTGTGAAAAATCATTCCTCTAGTTTAGAATACCAAATTACTAAAGCAGAATCCTGAAGGTGCAAGGGTGGAGTGGGCTAATCCTGGTTGAAGACCAGGTTCTCATCAAAACTGCTCTATCACTCCTCTCCTCAACTGAGCAGGAAAAGAAAATGAAACAAAAGGTGCATGAGTTGAGATAAGGACAGGGAGACATCACTCACTGATTACCTTCATGGGCAAATAGAAACAACTTAAAGAAATTGACTACATTTATTACCAATCAAGATCAGAGTAAACCTGATTATAGGCTGGGGACGGTGTGGCTGGACAGTGCTCAGGCAGAAAGGGACCTGGGGGTGCTGGCTGACAGCCGGCTGAACATGAGCCAGCAGTGTGCATTGGCGGCCAAGAAGGCCAATGGCATCCTGGCTAGCATCAGGAATAGTGTGGCCAGCAGCAGTACCAGGGAGGTCATTCTTCCCCTGTACCCAGCAGTGGTGAGGCCACACCTTGAGTGCTGTGTCCAGTTCTGGGCCCCTCAGTTTGGGAAGGACGTTGAGACACTCGAGCGCATCCAGAGGAGTCAGCAAGGCTGGTGAGGGGCTTGGAACACAAACCCTGTGAGGAATGACTGAGGGAGCTGGGGTGTTTAGCCTGGAGAAAAGGAGACTCAAATGTGACCTTATCACTCTCTACAACTTCTTGAAAGGTGGTTTTAGTCAGGTGGGGTTGGTCTCTTTCTCCAGGCAAAAACTGACAGAATGAGAGGCCACAGTTTCAAGCTGCACCAAGAGAAATATAGGTTGGGTATTAGAAAGAAGTTTTTCACAGAAGGGGTGATAAAGTACTGCAATTGTCTGCCTGGGGAGGGCATGGAGTCACCATCCCTGGATGAGTTTAATAGGAGACTGGATGTGGCACTTGGTGCCACGGTTTAGCTAAGATGTTAGAGCTAGGTTGGACTCAATAATCTTGAAGGTCTCCTCCATCTTAGTCATTCCGTGATTTCTGTGATTCACGGTGAATGGATTCAGTCTACCTGCAGTGGAGACTACGTGCAGAAGGTGTGTAATCAGTGGGATTATCAGTGTGATCAACACTTGCAGTGTTGGGACTACAGCACCCTGACAAGTGACTGCTAGTCTCTGAATCTAGGATCCCATGATGTACAATGACTCGTGGGGCACAATGCCTAAAGAACAGAAAGGTGTGTAGCAAAAAAGATGTACTGATATGAATAATACATACAATTAGAGAAAACTGCAGGCAAGTTTAGGTATTCTAAAGGATGATCTCCACGGCCAAACACAACAACACCAGAAAGGTTAAAATTAAGAATGGAAATGCAGAATAAGGAAAAGGAAAATCAACACCTTCTATGAACAAGTAACAGCCAACTACAGCCAACTGCATGAAACAAAATTGCTGCTATAATTTTAATATAACCTTGAATTTATTTATTTTTTTCATTTTAGTTAGAACAAGAGATATAAAGCTCTGAAGCACCACTAACTTTTAGGGAAAATACATATTTTGAAGTATGGGATCTTTAGCAAAAAGCAGAATTAACAGCTGGGGCTTTTTTGTAGTCACTGCTTATTCAACAAAATCATCCCAAGCTTATCCCATAGTGATTTAAAAAGCTTCATCAAAAGCACTGGTTTAAATGAGCTTATTTTTTGCTCAGGTTTGGACTCCAGATAGAAAGTATAGAGAATACAATAAGAGAGGAAGGGGGGGTAAGTATTTTTTTTTTTTTTTTTTTTTTTAACAGTTATTGGAATATCTGTACAGAGTGCACTAATCCAACACACATTTCCATGGGTCTGGGGCCTGGGGAGAAGCTCAGACAACTTATGACAGTCCCTACAGAGTAACAGCAGTTGATAACCTCACACCTTGTTTCATTGGGTAGCTTACAGAATTGAAAAATCAACATCAAGGCACAAAAGATCCCACTTCATGTGGACCAAAGATATATGAATACATATACACACACATGCCTATTTCCACACTCAGAAAGTTTCCCCCTGTAGATAAGCAACTTCCCCCTGTAGATAAGCAACTGGTCCATGGTAAAAAGTTTTCTTGCAGTGCCTTTTATGACTCTGCATTTTGAACCTCATTTTCATCTAAGAAGCAAACAGGGAAACAGAAATATATTCCAATGCTAAAGCTAACAGGTAAGTGAACTGACTAGGACTTTGTTATTTCAAAAGTAAAATATATTCCGAAGGTGGGTGTGAATAATAAGTTTAGATGGTTACATTTTTTGGCCAACCAAGATGTTTTACTATGCCCCATATGCTAAGAGGGGAAAAAAAAATAGCGTTCAAAGCCTGCCACTGCTTCAATGTTGACATCTAAGACAGTGTCACTGTTGATCACAGCTTGCAGAGTGCTCTCCTTCTGTGCAAACAGTGACTATCACCAACTTTACCACTAATTCTGCAGTCTTCAACAGATCACTCCTGGCATCATAGTGAATAATTATTAGAAACATCCCAACACAAAGAGCCACATCGTGTAGACAGATTTGGGATCATCCTAAGCTTCATGCAATGGCAACTTCTGTCACATCACCATATGGCACCTGCTTGTTCTACCGGATGCACACAAGGATTGTGTACTCCAGGACAGTCCTCCTAAAATTAGGATAGTGTAAGGTATTATAAACCTTGATGCCAGACAGGCAGTCCATCTTGTACCTCTGGTCAGGGATTAGAGAAATTAACATAACATACATAACATTCAGTTTAGTGGGTCTAGAAAGCAGGGGAGTCACACAAGAGCACACTGATACTGGAATTTGGCTAAATATTGCTTATCAACAAAGAACAAAATCCAGTCTGGTGCAACACAAAAAAGAAAACAGATTTCTCACCTTGCTCCAGCAATAAGCTCTTTTTGTCCTGGGTCAAATGTTAACTGTGAGAAGTCCACAGCATCTTCTGCTTTGAACACGTGTAGCCAAGGGGCAATTTCTAAAAACAATCAAGAAATACAACTTTACTATAAATGTTATAGGTGTAGTACAACAGGTAGTCACCATTAAATCTGCAGATATTTCAAGTGGGTCTGCAAGTTTTCTCCTTATGGTCCTCTAAGGAAACACAGGAGACTTTCACCACCATGCCATTCAATTTATAATACAGGCCTGTAAAATATATAGGGCAGCCATCTGATACACACTTGAATCAAGTATCCATATTTTGTTCTGAATTGTTTTTCCCCCTTGGGTAAAGCAGAAAACACCACAGTACAACTGCAATTCACTGGGACATACTCAAGTAAAGTTATATTAAATTTCCATGCATTAAAAACAGCTGAGGGCTAGAGGGTTTGGGGGTATTTTTAGCTATTTAGTTATTTACTTTCCTTACAAAAGGATCTGATTAAGTGAAAAGCAATCAGGAAAACAAGCAGGTTTGATTTTTCATCATTTTTCACAAACAAAAGATTGAGAAATGAGGGATGAAAAAGGAAAAATGTTTGACATTCTTTGAACCTTTTCACTTTCCTTTCTCAGACCAATTTAGTGCTACATTAAGCAGGGCAGACAAGCATGTGAATTACTGAAAATCAGCAAGGGGCATTACTTATATTCAGAATACAAACATATTCCTACCTTCAAACTTAAGCACACATAAATAGTTGCAAATCAAATCTTTAAATATTTTTATTACTAGAAGATAATTTTTTCATTCATATCACTAACTGAACACTAAACAGTTTGGCTAAATAAACACAATATTGTGGGAACAGAGCATAATTATATTTTATTTTTACTTTTTAAAAATAGACATTTAGAATATAGAAAATTTCTGTAAAAATAGAAATGGTAGAAATGGCTTGCTAAAAAAAAAGTCCAGTTGTACAAAACCCTCATTCTCTAGAATTCTGAAATTGTCAAGACATTGATTGAAGCTTTTTTGTTTGTTTTTTTTACTGTAGTCACAAAGCAGTGGGCTGGAACTTACATGAAAGGTGAAGAGGGCTGAGTATGTACAGCTCAATGGGCTGTGGGCTTATTTGAAGATTACAGGTGTGAAAGAGCCACTTGTAAGACCAAAGGTGAGCACATGGTCATGACCATTTAGAATATGGAGTCAAAACCAACCCAACCCGCTGAGGGTGCTGCAGAATTTTTGACAATGCTATCATTAGTTGCAGCTCAGGTTAAAACCACTCATTCTAAGCTCACGTCTTCACTCATGAATATATTTTTTGCTTTTGCAAATGTCTCAGTTGAAAGAATCCATGTGTGGTGTCTGTTTCAGGATGATTTGTTCCTAATTTAAAGTTTTAGCACAAGTGAGCTATCCATTCCTAAGGAATGGGCCCAGGAGAAAAATGTTATTCTGTGTCAAAACGTGTTCAGCCATTGCAGACACCCATTAAATGCAGTGTGCAGAAGCCGCATCATCATATACTTTGGAAAAACAGATGGAACTGTGAAATAGAATCACTTGGGTGTCAGAAAAGTAACTTCTGCATTTTTAATGTCAGCCCGTATGCATCTGGGCAATTTCAGGCTAGCAATGCCAGTTTGTACATGTTCTGCAGTACTTGTAGCTAAATTCACTGTTGATTTCCATCTGCATTGGATGGGTGCTCAAACCAGGATTCAAACACTGGGGTGGAAAGGGGATATGGCCACATATTAGATAACTGTGATTACAGCTGCCATCAGCCATTACTTCAGATGCTTTGCAGAGAACCCAGCAGGATTCTGAGGGAAGAAAAACACTCATATACATTACAGGCTTATACATACTTACATACATACTTACTTATCTATTTTTATTTAAATATATATATAGCTACACAGGCAAGCATAAAAGAGGCATTTCCTAAATTTTTTGCACTTGATTTTGCAGCTTTAATTTTTCAATCCTGCATTTCATATGAAGCAACCAATTTCAAAGTTCTAAAACATTAAGAAATTAGGTAGGACATGAAGATGACAAAATCCAAAGGTAAATCACGAAGAATCCCACTTACTGGCAAAAGAAGGGGAAAAAAAAAAAAAAAAGAGAGCAAGACAAAAAAACAGCCAGACCCACTGTGGATAGAGCGACAAGGTAAGCAGCTGAGAATGGAATTGCCCCAGCTCTATACTGGAAGGGCAAGTGAGACCCTTGGTCTTCTGAAAGAAGAGGGGAGGAGTGGCTCCCCACAGCATGAGACCAGGGGCAGCTCAGTACACAGAAGTATTGCAGTGCCAGAAGGCTACAGGGAAGACTGAAATTCAAAGACTCAATTCTCTTCCACTTGTCCTGCTGCCTCAGCAAGACACAATAAAGCTTCAAGGTACAGCAGGCAGGTGATTGAGACCACTTCCAGGTTTGGAGCAAGGGGCCAGGCACGGCAAGGCAAGCCCAGGCTAGAGAACAAGAATGAGGACTTGCTAAGAAATCTCTCTGAAATCTGAATCCCCTTCAAAACATAAATTATTTTATCCTGTCTTTGTTGCATTTGGCAGTGCTCTTGCTTGAGGGAATAAGGTCAGGAAGAGCAAATGGCTGCTAGAGCTCTTCTTTTTCAGAAAACACTCTGAAACTGTATCTCTTGTGTGTCACAGTGGCAGCATGTGTCACACAGAAATAAGTATTTATGAGACAAAGCTACAACTTCATGACACTTTTGTAAGGGAAAATGAACAAAAGAGTGCCTGCAAAAAAATTTTTAAAAAGGCAATCCAACCCAATGTACACTGCAACAATAAAAGCTTATGTAACTAATTAACAGAATAATTAGGTTTCTTTTCACCAAAACAGTGAAATCTAGCTGAAACCCATAGGTGAAACAAGACTTTTTAGTTTTGCTTTGAATTATCTCCTTAGAGTCAAAAATTCATAATTAGCTACTAAAGGCCTATAAATTATTTTTCTTCCAATTAAAACAATAATGGCAAAGCAGTAAGAAGTAATAATTTAAATTTATTAATGGTTTTCATGCAGATGCAACATGACAAGCTTTACACAATAACACAGCAGTGCATTTTGTGTACTACAACAGTAGCATGAATAAATGTTTAAGGCAATTAAGCTGCCCTGCCAACACATAACCCAATAGCATTGCTTGCTGGACACAGGTGACAAACAGCAACATCCCTACAATTTCCCATCCTAACCCTCCCCTTCCTGACATTCCCCTCCCTCTCCTCTGCCCTACCTTCATGTGAATTACAGTAAAACACCAAGCCCTTTATTGACTTCTCTCTTCCTACTCCTGATCCTGAGAACACTTACAGACACACACCTTCAGCCTGGATTTGTTTTTGCTTTAAAACTAAGAAGGCATGTTTGCCAATCTGCAGAGATCGGTCTGGGACTCAAAGCTGTCCAGGGGAAACTATCATGGTACACATATAGTCATGACAGCAGGTGATTGCCAACACTCACTGCGTCCTTTTGGTACATTCTAGACACACTTACCCTTAGCAACAACAATAAAAAAAAAAAAATTCATTGCTGTTATAGGACTGAAATCTGCAGGTCTTATAACTCAAAAATATTCCCAAGAAAAATCCTTTCTCATGGTACTAAAAGATGGATGTTGAAAAAAAAAAATCTTTCTGAGAAGGCTACAGCTCTCTTTCACATGCTGGGAATCGGATGTTATGGGTTTTCCTGGGGGGTTCAAGCTTTGGGAGGGAGGGTTAATAACTTCAATTTAATATAAAACAAAGTTTGTCGTGGTCCATAAATCGACAGCAAAGCAAACACACCAGATTCCACCCAACTCAGAGGAGAGGTCAAGGAACTCTCTTTAAGAGGTTTAAAGACAAAGGAGGTTAACAATCAAAGCTGGGCAGAAGGACATTAGATACTCATATTAAAAAAAAAATGAAAGACCAGAAACCTCTCTATGTTTTACTTTAAATTTAGTATCTGCCCAACAGGCCATGACTTGTTTGGTTTACATTGTTCCAAGGATTTCCCAAGGGTTGAGCTCTACAGTTCTTTGCAAATGAAATTGTAAAGTTCCCTCTGACCTAAGTTTCATTCTTCAGTACTTCAAAGTAGAGCTACAGTAAACAGTAAAATAAATTGAGAAATCACTTACAAGGAATAGAGCGGTATGTTTAGAACCAAATTCAGAAGTGATCTATAATAACAATAACACAACTTTGCAAATAAGAGAGTCCAAAGACAATAAGGACCTCCTGATTTCATTTAAAAATTAACATAGATATTAAACGCTTCAGTAGTGTTTAGAGTGTATGTATGTGACACCTTGTGTCATGATGTCCTTTTTGAAAATAGTGAGTACCACTTAACCATATGCACAGCAGCATCTTTTTGAAGAAATTCTGTTAGCAAAATAACAACAATATCAATATTAATATTGATATTAAAATTAATAATAATAATATTAATACTAATAATAAAAATAATAATAATACCACCACAATAACAACAGAAAATAACACCATAGTTCAAAACTAGCCGATTTGCAATATTAACAGAAGTCTCTGGGTGGCATCAGTACAACAAACTCACTAATCTTATCAGAAGAAAATTAAAATACATTTCTGCATGCTAAAGCTATTTTAGAATTAAATGTATCTAAGCTAAGGATGATACAATAACTCCATCTTCCTGAAGCTGTGTAATAATTTTAGGCTTTAGATCTCCTCCAGTGATACTCGAGTTACACCACTATCCTCTTCAAAGGCAGCGAGCCATGTCAGAAGTCTCCCCAGGGATGTGCCACACTGACTGCACTGCATCTCCCCCGCTGCCCTGGTGACAGTCCCATTAACCCCAGGGGAATCTATTAAGCAAGGTGTCAGTGCTGGCAAGAGGAAATCCACCTGTTCATTCACTCAGCATGTCCTGCCTGGGGGTTTCTTTACAACATTGGGCTTGGAGGACACAGCTAGGAGCACTTGTAAATGCTCTGCTGTGGTGCTTCGGGACTCCCGAGTCTCTATCTTAAAACTAGAACTGAGAACTAAAAGATTATCTTCAGCAATTTCTGTGCACCATTGGTATCAATTCAGTGTGACTGTTAAGTTCTCATCTTAAAATAATGTCATATTATAAATATATCTGTGAATAATAAATTCAATCAGAACTACTTCAGGTTATCAAGCATTGCTCCGTGTTGGGAAAACAGGCAAGAAAGATGGCATAGACAGAGACTGTTGCAGAATATTTTACTATTCACTTTTGCCGATACTTTTTTCTTACACTTCCAATGATCAGTTTTCCTACCTCTTTCACACTGTATTCTCTCCTCACAGAGATGTGTTAAACACACCCTTGCTGGTAAGTCATTGACTCACTGCAGATGAAAGCAAAAAAGGCGCCACAGCTCAAGTGAAGAAAGGAAATACATGCCAACACTATTCCACAGGTTCCAACTAGGAAAGTTCAGCAAAACTCAGGAAAGTTCAGCAAAACTCAGGAAAGTTCAGCAAAAGAACAGCTGTATTACTTCTGAAACCAAACACAATTCACACCTCCACTTACCAGAAAGGAGCTGAGGCCTAGTTTGTAAAAAATGTACCTCATTTTTCTAGAACTTGTTCAAGGCATGTGTTTCTCAGCATTTGCATGGAACAACTCCAATGTTTTAAATAATTTTGATCAATAAGATTAAAAAAGAAAGTAAATACTGGGTAGAAAGCAGCTATAGTTACAAACATGTAACTGACAATATCAGATATATACAGGGTTTTTTTTTTTCCTCAGGTGACCTTCTGAAAATACAGCTGCAAACAAACTTCTGGATTGGGCATCAGGGCTTGTCTGGTTGTCATTGCAATGGAAAGAAACCCATTGCTGCACCTGAACAAACCACTTTATGCACTCCTCAGGCTGCAGCACCATGAAGCTCCACCACAATAGTCGTGGTTCTATTTCTGGTACGAAGTGTTTAAACCCATACAAATGGAACTTATTCTTTATATACTTGTGAAGTCATGCTTTATTTTTACTTACTTTGAAGCAAATTTCTACTCCAACCTTAGCTTAGCTCTGTTGCAAAAAAGGCCAGAGCAGACTTTTCCCAATTAATTTCTGTTGGATGCATTAACCATTAAATCATTAAAAGTGCCATTTCTTTTGAGAAAGTAAGTAAAAAATATGATTAAAAAAATCATAAACAAAAAAACCCCATCAAACAACTATAATTAACACAGCAAATATTTTTGATTTCTCTTACAGAAAAGATTCATTCTACAAGCTACAGTACTCCAGCAAAAACAATATGCTAAACTATCTTCATTACAAAATCTAAGCACAAACATCTGCCCTGCTCTTCTTCCATAAGGCCCATGGTAGAAGCCAAGCACTTGGAAGACTCACTGCAAAGCAGAGAAGGCCTGCCCATTACAGGCTGCTTTTCCTTTCATTCGAGACATATGCTTTCTATCTGCAGGGTTATGTTGGCAGACCTGCTTCCAGGACCATATACCTCCTCAGCTTTATGGCCCTGACTCCTTATTGCAGAATTGTATCCCCCAGGTGAGTGCCTTGCCCATGCTATAGAGCCTTATTCCACAGGTCTGGAGAAAATCCCACAGGGGGATTCTGTAGAGCATCCCTTGCCTAGGTTGTACATCCAGAGATGCTGTAGGATGCAAAGCAAATACAATTACAGCCCTGGGTCAGCCATCTGAGTATCCATTATACCTTCCTACATCCTCCTATTGCTGTCCTCCTTTAGCATGCCTTGCAGGGGCAGACAAAATAATTATTAATGCATCCTAAAATAGCAGAGCTCAAAGGTAGGACCTACACTTCATTTTGGTTCCGGAGTTAAAGTTAAGTAAAAGGAGAAAGAAAATGCCCAAGTAACACAACATTAAGTACTGGGCACTTATGTACACCACCAGGATGAGTTAGAAGGCACCAGGAAGGTGCTTTTTCTGTAATTTTTCATACACAAGAAGGAAAGGCTACTGCATTGAGAACCTTAGTTAAATAAATAAACAAGGAGTAAGCAAGTCTCTAACATTTAAACCTCACAGAAAGAGACAAATGTTTACTGGAAGAAAAAATACAAATTGAAAAGACAATCCCAGCTCAGTGCTCCAGCAAAATTCCTGGTCCACCTGTTACTAGAATGTAGTTGGCATGTCCACTTTTTTATAGATAAGGTACAAATATTCAAATGTCAGGCCTAAGGAGAGCCACAGATGTAAATAAATCTAATGGTCTGTGCTACCAGAAGGCTCCAACAATCTAATTGGGGTACACCACAAGCAGGCTGGACACAACATATGAGGAGAAGAGCAGTAGAGTTCAACAACAAAAAGACAGCATCGTCCAACACCATTTAATGCTTTTCTATAAAATGAAAAGATTAGGACAGATGGATCTGTTACAGTACTCAGTATTGCATTTTAATGAAAAAGACATTTAATTTGCTATACAGAACTTATTTATACCAGGGCTGTGTACAGAATTAAGAGTATGTGGATGGAAATCATAACTGGGACATGAAAGAATATATGTTTATATGTTTAGACAAGCCCTTATTTTTAATAGAATTGAAAATTGAAAATATTTCCTATAGAAATTGTTAATATGTTTTAATCTGAATAATACATTGAAAAAAATAGGCATTCTCATAATTACTGATTAGACAATAGGAACTCTACAGGTTCCAAAAAAGGTGTCCAGGAAGATATAAGAAAAAAAAATATCACTTCTTCCCTCCAGGGAAAAAAAAAAAATTGTCTAGGCAGGGTTATTTAATGCAATCCAGTCCTCTATAAAGTAAAAGATGAAGTTACAAAGTTGCCCAAAACGATTAAATCAGCAACCACAAACTACAAGATTCCTCTTTTAAGTCTAACCACACTACATTTGGTTCTCCTTTGGAAACATGAAAACATGTCAGATCTCCATCTGCAGTTCAGAACTCATCTTTGCTTATAGGGAGGGAGGAAGAAAAAAAGAAAGAAAAAAGAACCCACAAAAAGACAAACCAACCTCAAAACTACAGATCCTTTTCCAGTTGCAGTATTCTGGAGGTCTCTAGATCCCATAAACAAACCAGCTGCCTTCCTTCCACTAACCAATAAAACTTAATACAGTCCTGAAGCTTGCTTTTCCATACAAAGAGACCTGCAGAAGCCAAGAAATAAATATCTTTATCTAGCTTTATCTAGAAGCTCTGCTAGCTTCTCATGCTCCTCTCCATTTTAAATCATTTGTAATAAAACAAATCCCAAGACCATAAACCTCTTGATATTCTCCAGAAAGTTCACCACCTGTTTACTGTTCATTCGTTTTATGAACAGCTATTACAGCTTCAGAACAATTTTGGAGGTAATGAGGCAGGGCTGTAAGTAATTTATTATTAATGGGGAAAAGAGAAAATGAACATACTTGCTACAGTATATGCTTCTTCACTTTGAACGCATGAAAACTTGAACTTCTTTCTTAAGCCTATGGTAAACTTGCTTCCTTTTACCCAGCTACTCTCATCTTTCATTGATTCTCTCAGAAGGCACAAAGTGGCTGCCCTGGCCACCTGTCCACTGCTCTCCAGGCAGGGCAGGCACAGTCACAGCAGTTGCCCTGCCCCAGCTTGCTCACCTGCTTGAACGATGCATTCTACCCTTCAAGATCTCAAATCTAGCCTGCATTCCTGTTTTCTCTGCCCTGACAGAGCTCCCCAGCTAGAAGTACATATTGCTGCATTCTTATGTGTGTGCATTTGTCTATTACTGGGATAATTAAAGGGAATTTGGGTTCTGTCTGCACCCTCAGGGAAGAGACAGGAACATCTGCTGCAATGCCTACTTATTTCTTATTTTTCTGAACAAGGGTTTGGAATTGTTTATGCTTCATTGTTCAAACACACATATTACATACAAATACAAGAAAGTGTAAAGCAAAAAAGACTGAACCCCCACCTAGATGAAAGTGGTTTCAGTGCTTCCAGCACAGTCAAAAACCACTAACTTCACACCTCATCCAGCACAGAGCCCTAATGCTCTTCCCAGGGAGAGCAGCTACTCCTTACAGTTACCACCTCTGGTCCCTGTCCTGCTGCTGCCAATCCTCCTGAATGCAATGAAGGGACACACTGACCGTGAAAGACATTTGCCATCCTCAGTCATGCACTCTGTTCAGAGGGGTTTAATCTTCTGCATTTTAACACTTACACACTGGCTTTGGCAGCCAGCCAAAGAATTTATTTTGAAGGAAATCGTGTTGTATAGTTATTGGAAATCATTATTTAGTCTCAAGACGGAGTTTTGTAAAGAAATCTGCTCAATTTTAATACATGTATTGTTGGGAGCAGAAACAGAATACAGACTGCCCATAGACAGTTATGCACTGTTACTTTTGTTGGAAATATCTATGTTTCAATTTTTGCTATTTTTGCTAGAACTGGCCATCCTGCAATGATGCATTCTTACTTATCTTGGCATATGAACTTAATAAACCTTTTTATTTACATTGCTTCAGCAAAATAAAATTTCTTGATCCTATCAATTCTGCCCAAGACTGTAGCTCAAAAATAAAGGTCAGATGATATTTCATGAAGAAATATGAAACCCAACAAAATAAGACATATTAGAAAGACAAAGCGTATAGAGAACAAAGCCTGACACTGATCTTTTAAAGAGTTTGGAGCCAGGACTTCAAAGAGCAATACATTCCCCACCTCCTCCACTCTCCCACCACAAAAATAAAAGGATGCCCCAAAGCCAAAAAAAGAAAGCAACATGCAAGAAAAAAAAGGAAAGAACCAAAACACTAAAATCAACACTTCTCCTTGTAGAACTTACTTTTGTTCTAAAACACACTGCTAAACTCCAGGGGTTTGTCACTATTAACAACCACTTTAGTAGATTTATTGTAGAGCTGGTTGTAAAACAGTCAGGTCCTAATTCTCAGAAATGACAGAAAATAGCTATAAATCTATCAAAACAAAATCTGAAGTGAGCACTGGAAATGGAAAGACAAGCTTAGGACAAGTCAAACTTTGGTCCAACCTGAAAATGACAAATTGTCATGTAACAAGTAAGTATCTACCACATTCAGCCACACAAAATCAGCTGCTACCCAGTGTCCTGAAGTCTTGTCAACAGCAGACAAGCACTGCCACAGAAGGAAGACAGGAAGAAAGCATGTAAAAAAACCAAAGAATACTTTGAAGAAACACTGACTGTGGTTCTCTATTTCCACCCAAGCTATCTAACAAACAAAATGTATCTTGGTAAGGATATTGGTAAGGTTCTGGTTATTTAAGAAATTAGGAAGAAAACCAAAATTTTAAGTAATGTTTTTCCTCCCCACCTCTTAAAATTCTTGAAACTTTAGAGCTTGAAGCAAGGGCAAAGGATGGGCGAGGGTTTCCCCAGTCCCTCATCCAAAGTGATAGGCAGCAGAAGGTGACATTCAGTGATAGGCAGTAAGGGCAGCAGGTGCCATCAAGGGACAGCAATCAGGCCCCATGAACACTGCGCAGGATCTGGAAGGGAAGAGCACTGGGATGAGTCTTGCCAGTAACTGTGTCATTACAAAGTATGAAAACAAAGCTGCCCAGGATCAGATGTCCAGTAACTGCCATTGTTGACATCTTTTCTGACCTACCAGTCTAAGTTACTCAGAATTATAGAATGGTTTGGGTTGGAAAATATCACTAAGCTCATTGACTCCAACTGTTAACCCAGCACTGCCAAGTTCACCACTAAACCAATTCCCCAGGTGCCACATCTTCACTGAATGCATCCAGATATGGTGACTCTGACACCTTCCTGGGCAGCCTAGCTCAATGCTCAGCAATGCTTTCAGTGAAAAAGATTTTCCTAATATCCAGTATAAGTCTTCCCTGACACAACTTGAGGCCGCTTCCTCCTCTCCCACCACTTGTTACTTTGGAGAAGAGACCAACCCACCCCTTGCTACAGCCTCCTGTCAGGCAGCTGTAGAGCATGACAAGGTCACCCCTGAGCACCCTTTTCTCCAGTCCTTTCTTATGAAAAAACTGAAATTCTATCTGGTGGGGAAAAAGATAAAGCAGAAAAAAAAAAAATCAGAGCAATATTGAGCTCCCTCTTGCTCTAAGCACACATACAAAAAAATTGACAGAACTTCATCTGCATACGAGCTCTATTTCTTGATTGCTGATCTGTTTATTTAACATATCCCAGTTTGTATGATTTACAGCATTTTAGCAAAAATACAGCTCTTTTGAAGAAAAAAAAAAAAACGAACAAAAAATCCAGATTTTAAGTCCATCTGCCCACTTTGTACAGAAAGTCGAATGCACCTGGAGCCTCTCACTCATTTTGCTCTTTGTTAACAACCAGAGAACTGCACATGCCCTAAAGAGCCACATTAGGGCAATAAGGAACAAATCAGCCATGGAAAGGCTCATAGGACATGTCTGCACAGCTCACTAGTCGTTGTAGTCACTGATAACTTTATATTATCAAAATTTATAAAAATTATTAGCATTCCATGAAGGTCCAGCACCTGACTGGAATGCCAAAATAATTGTGAATTCATGCTTGCTTTAAAAAATGATCACTTTCAGAGGGGAAAAAAAAGGAGCTGTATGCAAGTCCTTTGCTTAGAGAATTCATCCCCTGACATTCTTTCATTTTTATGTGAATGGGCATCAATGACACTGGATGATTCAGGGAAATAAAGGAGGATAGTAACCTTCAGTCTCCAGAGATATTTTTTAATTAACAGTAAAGAGTTGAAGGTTGCTGTTCCCTACCAGAAGCTTAATCACCTGTACAAAAGTAAAAGCAAACCTGATTCAATACAAAAAAAAATAGAGAACTGGTAAAGGAACTATTTTCCTCTTTAAGAGGGGCTGGTTCTTGGCAATGTAGTGCAAACAATCTTGTAGTCCTATTATCTATACAAACCAAAGTTGCAACATCTAGCAATCAATGCTTCTTCACTGATTAATCATTTTCATTTAAAGAAAAAACCCAAAAGACAATACAGAATGGAGAGCAATACACCTTAATCCCACTGCAGATTCTGGCAGATCATCTTTGAAATGTATTTATGAAAAATTGGAAAAAAAAAAAAAGAAAAACTAAGCAGCTTAGTAGGCTACTATTAGTTTAAAAGAAAATTTCCAACAAGATTAGGAGAAAGAGAAGAATACAAACAAAACCAAGTTCATATGCCATTTATCCTCCTTCATCCAGCCCACATATTATTTCCTCTTGGCACATCTTAAGCGCATGCACTCCATACGCAAACCACAGGATAAAATGAGCAGAGCAATGTACTGAGTCTATATTACTTAGACAAACATCAACTAAGGGAATTCTGCGGTGGTCAGACAATAAGGTTAAGAAAATATATTTCTTACAATTCTCTAACCAAGGAATCAAAAATAACTATGCTATTTTTCTTTTCTGGTTAACCTCAAGTTGAAATGAAGGGTTTAAGTTCATTTCTTCTATGGATTGAGACATGCTATTTTTGAGCATGTTTATTCAACAGATAACTTTGTTACAGCACAGTATGTGTTTAAATTATCCCTAAATATAGCTTCTAAAATTATGTAAATTGATGTTTTTTGTTGAGACAGCACAACTTTAAATTCTGATTATTTTATGAGAGCCTAAAAGAATGAGACTTGCCCCAGAGCAAATGATCTCTTCTGTTCTTCCAGTATCAACTAAGTCAAGTTCACAACTACATTTTATTTCTTATAGAACAGCCTAAGAAATTCAACTTTATGCGGTTTAAATGCAGGACAATCAATACCTAAAATTTCACACCTGAAACTGGATTTGGGCCAATTCTTTTTCCAGCTCACTCACACACTGCTAAGCCGTTGTGATGGTCCCTTCAGTTCTACCTCATGGATTGGATCCATCTACAGAACAAGTCTTCAGCTGACTTTTGAAAGGTCTGGTGTTTCAAAGTTCAGCAAAAGTGTGTGTCTGGGGAAACAAGCTGCCACTGTAACTACTTCTATCCTTTTTGTCGATTGTTTTCATTTTTGGTTTTGTTTTGTTGGGTTTTTTTATGATCTAATAAAAGGTCAGGTCCACAGAGAACTACCACAAAGGTTCTGTAGTGCAGGTGGACTATGAAATGCTGGAAATATTTGGACAAACAAAGCACCACTAAACTGTTTTGCTTTGGGTTTTTTTGCTTAAGAATAGTTCAACCTTTATAAAGCATTGTTGTTTCCCATAGAGCAAATGTGGTTTTTACAGTCTTTTCTAATTGTTCAAGTTAAACACCATACTATAATTCCTTCACTATAATAGAATTGTTTTTTTACAAGTAGCTGACCATCAGTAAACCCTAATACACTTACAGAGCTAACATATCATATCTATATGCAAACAAAAAGTATATCCAAATAAAATAAAATTTAATACAAATAAAATTCGTAAGACTATCTTTATGAGTAGCTTATTTAAGCCTTTTTCCTGCCCTAACTCTTAAGCTACCTCAAGCATAATTTCCTTCTTTTTATATTGTGAGCATTTGGAAAGGTGTGTAAAGATCAAGGATTTCACAGTGAGTCTCTGTGAATCCATTCCATGATCTGCACCCTCTTTCCTTCACCCAGTTCTAAGTTACATTTGATTCATAAGCCCTTGACTCCAACTATTAGAATTAGTTAGTATAGCTGATGAATCCTTTGCATATGAAGACAGATTTTTTTTTTTTTTTTACTTTTTCTTTAAGCCTGCATTTCAACAGATTATCACATTTTTTGCACTTCTAGACACAGACTCCTCCTTAGAGAGAGAAAGGAGCTTCAAAGAGGGGCCATGCACCATCAGTCAGTTTCACCACAGGAAACATTGAACTGCTCACTCTTGGGCTGATCCTGTCAATCCCTCCAATACTTAGAGGTCTATTTTATATAAATCTGTTTTCTGTGATAATTCCTAACAACTTTAAATAATGAGAAAAGGAAATTTTTCAGCTTCCAAGGAAAACACAAAGCACCTTATTCTAGTTTAAGGAAGCTCTATGATAAGAAATTTTAGAGCTGCCAACATTTTCTGATCTATAGAAAACTTATTTATAGATTCTGGGAGAGCAAAAAGGTGTATTTTGCAGTCCTAATATTAATGACACAGATATTAATAACATGGTTATTAATACTGTGTGTGAGAGACATAAAATGAAATCTTTGAGATCATGTCAAATATCCTTTCAAAGTGTGTGCATCTCCTGCTACTGCATCCTCTTTTTCCTCTTCCACCAGCTAACAAAGTACATGAGCAAAAGTTCTCAACTGGGTGGTGGGTGAAATTCTTGCCATTTCCTATCAGAAGATGTATCACAGTCTTCAACTAAATCTATTTAGCTGGAAAAATCAGTGCTAGAAATAGTATATGCATCTCTACACAAGGTAGCCTGACAGAATCATCACCTAAGTGAGCAATTTTTGATGAGCAGTGGGAAAGAAAGCAAGCTCTTTCAGGAGACATACACCCATTTCATATTTCACTGTGACAACTCCTGAGGACTATTTTATCTTTTTATTAGGTTTTTTTTTTTTTGCAGCTGCTCACCCATACACTACACCAGACTCTCACTCCATTAGTTTTATTTAATAGTTTATACTTCATCTACCTTACCTCTCAAAGGAAGACAAATCAAATAAGTACACTGCTACTTTGGCATACCAGAAACTACAAAAAAGAGGGGTTTGATCAGTTATAAGTAAAATAAAAGTGTTGACATCTCTGTAAAGCTAGTACTGAGTTTACAAGCTCTAAAGCACCTACCACTGAGTGGCACTCCACCTTGGTTGATGTTCAGCAGGCCACACAGTATTACAGTACTACAGCCACACAGCATTTAGCTCTGGTGGATCTAACACTGCTACAAGATGACTTTACAGACCAGGCAGCACTCAAAGGGATTTTAACTGTAACAAGTGATTTCTCAACTCAACACTGGTCTAGCAGTACTAATGACACCAATAGAAATGAAGAGCATTTTCCTATAGGCATTTGTAAAGTCAGCTAATGTCTCAGGAAGAATATGGATATCAGTAAGGTTGGTTGAAACTTGCTAACTCCTATTGCAAGACTCATTCAGAGAGTGCCTTCTCACACACATCTGTCTTCTTTTATTCTGATACCCCAATTAATCCATTCGTAACATACAGATTCAAAGATAAACCTCTCAGGCACTTTTTCCTGGAGTCTCAAAACTTCTTTTTTCCATTAACTGGCAGTCCTGCAACTGCAAGTCAAATGATATGTGCCCACACCAGCTAGGTTATCCAGCTATCACATGCTGTATACCGCACTGTAAATGTGTTTCTACTTGTACTTTTCAAGAGTAATTAAGGACTCTCAGAAGATCACTGCGTGAAGTATGAACTACAGCTTGTTAGAATATTTTTCAAGAGATGTTGGTTCATAAAGGCTAAGGTATGTCATGAATATGCACTAATTAATAGTATTTTTATCAAAAAGGTCAAGAGGGACTCTAGCATTCAAAATCTTACTAGATCTCATATTAAAGATCTGACCATTAATGTTTCTATATAATTATGTTTCCCACATATATTTATAGTAAAAATAAATTGGGTTTTCTTCAGTAAACTCGAACTGTGACACTATCTTTGGCTATATCAAGAAATGCAACTGGAACAATATGGCCTCTATTCCCAAAAAGCCTTAGCATAATGACTTAGAACTGGAAGGACATCACTAGAAATTAAATATGACAGAGAACAAGAAAGGTCTAGAAGGCAGGATCAGGCTAAATTCAAGAAACCCTCCTAAATATTGGCTGAATTAGATTCATAAAATGACACATTTTTAATCAACTCCTAGAACATAGCACTGCTAATGTGTCTCAATTATTTTCTTTTACAGTTGCATATACAAAACCAAAAAGTACATGCAGTGATCTCTTGGTTTGCGAAATTAAGAAGCTTAGTACCAGAATTTTAACCATTCTACTTTAATTACTTTAATTTAGAGTATTGTGCATGCATGTTCTGATAAAAAATAGCATTTTAAACTACATTATGCCACAATATGAATGCTAAGGAAACCAGGTATTTCATCAGAATAACTCACACTATTTAGCCCATCAATAAGGGAGTGATAAAGGTCCCTCCTTCACAATACACTGGTGGTTTGCTGTTCTGAGGTACAGAGTTCATTCTCCAGTGTACTGAAGAACAGGACAGCTGGTACCATTACTATTATTAAACTATTAAAGTGCCAGAACAAACTACTTTCTGGAAAAAAACACGTTATTTTCTCAAAGTTTATGAAAAAAAATGGAAACAAATCTTTTTCCAATTAAAAGTCAATAAATTCTAATTCATTGAAATAAAAAACTTACACATGTGCTTTCTTAAAAAAAAACAGGAGGAATGCAGTGTGTAATATAATACATCTTAATCCCTACATCCTCATAACTAGAAACTATTTGGAACTCCCTCTAAGTTGTGACAGTAATGGAAAATTCTCAATTCAAATAAACAACACAAAAAGGCAGATAAGTTATTAACTGCCTCAGGTTTTTACAGAAAACATCCTCCAAGTATTCTTTGTTCCAACTGTTCCTCAGCGTTCCACCCCAACATTCAAGATGACAACCACATCTATGAAGAGGCTGTCCTGGTGAAAAAAGGAACTCATGTAGCTCCAATGCAAAAAGGCAGCCCTTATCAGGTACAAGAAGGGACAAGGAGGAATTTAGAAAGACCATATGGGCATGCAGGGTTTACGTCAGGTTAAACAAAGTCCAGTGGGAGTTACTATTTGCATGGAATGTCAAGGACAACAGGAACAGCTTCTACCGCTCCAATAGTAATGGAAGTTTGAATAGGGATGAAAGGTTGAACAGGGAAAACATCCAACTTGGGCAGATCTGACCCAGTGGCAGCAGAAATGGATGATGCTGAGGGACTCAATGCCACCACTATGATATCAAAGAAGGCATCTTGTTTAGCAAGAACTATCATTTGGAGAGTAAATATTTAATACCCCTTAATCCACCTGAGCCACCAACAAGTGGAATAACACAAGGGTTGATCCTGGGACCCATCCTGTTTAACGCCTTGATGAAGAAGGCAAGGCAGTAGAACACAGTCCTTCATGAAATTAAGGGCACACATGTACAATTGTGCACTTGGGAAGGAGTAATTCCATGCAACCGTACAGTCTGGTTTTAATCACAAAGGAAAATGAGTCACCCACCTTTAAGTGATACATTCAGCTACAAATGCTGAATAAATTTGAAAGTTTAGTTGTATTTAATTTGCATAGAATACAGCCCAGGTAACAGCACTGAATGCACCTTTTGTCCCATGTCATTCTACATTAAAAGCAGAGGTTTCCATCAAGCGATTACAAAATACTTAGCCTACTTCTGGAAAAGATTTTTAGCATTTACAACTTACCTTTGTATGCAATAATTGGGTGCTCAGCTCTGTGGCAGTGGGTATCTTCTGTTGTTGTTGACTCCAGTATTCCTAACACCCCAAGTCCTGCCAAGAGCAGAGTGAGGAAGCAGCTTCCTTTCATGGTGGTCATGCTGTCCTCCACAGCAGTCACTTCTTTTAACTGTCTACTCTTCTTGCATTCATGTGGGAAAAGCACCTGGAGAATTCAAAGAAGTTTATTTAAGAACAAGAGCAAACCATAGAAAAAATAGACAATTCTTGAAGTTTAAAACAAAACAACATTGCTTCCTTTTTGTGCAGCATCTGACTACTCCAAATTATGCTGTCAGCTGCTCCTCTAATTACTTCACAAACCTACCATCAGTTACCCAATTTAGAAAAATTGATCACCCAGCAGGATTAAAAAACCAATATTCATTAACCTTTCTCTTTTATTTTGTAACATGAGGGGAAAAGAATGTTCTCCAACATTTTTTATTTTATACTCTTAAATAAACATATTTAAATCTATCTTCCCTGTTCACTTGGATCCACAGCTTCTTGCCTTGCTTTCCTCAGAGACGAAGGAGTGCTTTAACTTCTTGCAAGTACAAGGTAGAAGAGGAATTGCTCCCTCATGTGAATGACTACTTTGAGAGAACAGCCCTAGAGCATGTATTTTTTGCCTCTCTGTAGAGTTTGTATGGAACAGAACCAAAAGGAGCCTAGGACAAGATTCACCTCAGTACTCTGCCACACACTTTTGCTTTACAGCAGTGAGGGTCACTGGTTCTGACAGTGGCTTAGTCCCCATCCATTTCCTGACTGATGACAAGTTTGTGAATTGCAGACTCAAATGATGAAGACCCCTTTCTAGGAAAATTTAGATATCAATGAACAATGCAATGGTTTTCATTCTGAATCAGAAAATTTGAAGTTCAACTCCTTGATTTTTTGAAACATCCAATAACCAGACCCTTATATAAAGTAATAGAATATGTACTGTGTCATTATAATTTTAGATGCAACCCAGTTCCTTTAGTTTCCTCACTAAAAATGTGCCAAGCAGTTACAACCTAATCATACAACCCAAAAGAAACCTTCACCACCACTAGCAGCTTTAGTAAGTCACACAGGCTTGTGTGCTGACAGCACGCAGAAATGAGACATCACTGCCTTTCATGGGAGAAGACCAGAGATTTAAGACAGCTCCATAAAGGCAGAAATGTCACTCTGCTAATTAATAGAGACATTCAGGAAAAGAAAATCAGCAATTTTGAGTTCTAATATGCTTGATCTCACTGAATTGTAGTGTGCTGTTTAATAAGGTGGAAACTTTCTATTTGCATAAAATAAACATCCTAAATGCATAAAACAAAGGGCTGTTAATGAAAAGACACTCCACAACAACAGCAGTGTGCTCTAAAAGCTACATTCAGAAGGCAGAATGGATAGTAAACTCTGGTCCCTAAGATTACTAGCACCAGACTTCATGAGACTAACTGCTCTTCTCTTACCATCTTATTTTGCTGCCTTTAGTAGTCTTCCAGCCTAGATTTGGACACTTCTAATCCTCACTTAATTTAAACTAAAATAAATAGATCAAAGGCATAATACATCTGAGCGGTATATTTAATAATCAATTTTAGCTTCTTTGCTGAATTTTCTTAAGTTACTGCAAAAAAAAGGAGAAGTTTTGAGGCAGTTAGATTCATATCCTTACCTTCCTAAGTAGTATCTTACGATGTCATTTATCAATAGGAATCGGGCCCTAGAAATTGCCTGTGGCTTACAACAGGCAGTGTATGTTCATAGAAATTCTGGATACTAATGCATGTAGTGCATAAAGCACTTGTTCCAATGTTTTATAGTCCATTTTCAGTAAGACTGATATTTATATGTATGACGCACTATTCTTACACAAATTCAAGTAGGTTATGTGGGTTGTAGTGCTCCTAGTCCTAATTTAAAGATCATACAAATACACTACAAACAGCTACTTCCAATTCATATTTCTAGAAGATTAGGTTTGTGCATTTAGGAAGCAAAATGAAGGCCTGATACCTTCATAAGGTCTCAAAAATATTCTTCTTGCACACAGTACATCAGCAAGTATCCCAAGACCTAGGAATACAGTAATTGCATGTTAAAAAAAAACAAAAAAAAACCAACACAACCAAAAAACAAAACAAAAAAAAACAACAACAAAAAAACCAAAACAAAACAAAAAACCCCAGAAAACAACAAAACTTTATTTCTTTTAATTTTGAAAGTCTCATAAATACTCATAAATGTGTGAATATAATGGAAAATAATTAAATAAAATGAAACATTTGTACTGAAATCACAGCCTTCTTTGTCTCTATGGCTGCAAATGAAGCCCATGGTCTTAAGGTAACCAGGCTTCCATATCCCAGCCAAGTTTCAAAAAAAACCAACTCTACTCAGCAAACACAGCAAAAAGATAATCCTGTTTCTCCAGGAAGAAAGAAAAGGACCACCACCCTTCATCCAAATATTAAATACACACATGGTTATGGATGGCTTAGTTTCCATTACAAAAAAGGACACTTAATTTCATGGGACTAATAGCGGTATTAGTAAGGACTAAGATGTAAATGTTAACAGGTCTGATGTCTTGTACCCTGCAGGTATTGAGAGGACTTCTCCCACCTGTCCCCTGTGAGCAAAACTCAGTAGCAGAAGCAAAGATTGGCCTCTAAAACCAAACAGCATCCTCTTTCATGACAGACTATTTACATGCAATAGGTGGTCTCTGACACAGTTGTTTGCCTGTTATAGTCATGCTGTGGAAGAATTTTGGGGCCAAAGACTTTTTTCCTTACTAGCTGAACTCTTCCTCTCACTGCATGTATCTCACATGGCAAAAACTGAGACAGGAAACACTCTCTCATTTAGAATATTCAAAAACAAGGAGAAAGGAGGAGGAAAAAAGAAAGGTGTGAATACACTTCTGACCATGTATCTTAGAAAAAAAGAGTAACAGCCCAAACTATTCTCTACCTCTACCTGTTTATGTGTATTGCATTTTATAAATTTAAGTTTATGAATGATTTTTGATATATTAATTTAAACACATTATTGTAGGGAACTGTGAGGAGAAGCTTACTTGCAACAGCTCAGAGGAGAATCTTCAGAGGCCCTAACTGACAGAAGGACAATAAATCAAGGCAGTAGATAGAAACCTTATCACAAGTTCTGTAAGTTTCTACCCTTTCACTACACTAGTGTATGCATGCAAGGAGAAAGGAGCCTGGAGACTGCACCTAATACACTGCTAGAGTAAAAAATAAAAATTGTATTTTTTAAAGATCCACAAACAAAATGAGGAAAACCAACCAAACAAAACTCTTCCCTCAAGAGCCAAAAAAACCCCATACAACCCCAACCCCCGCAAAAAATGCAATCAAACCCCCTCCAAAGAAACACACACCTTCAACATTTACCCACAGCATGAAGCAATGAACAGACACCTTAGAAAAGACTTCAAAACTGAATCTTTTTCCACAGAACTTGTACAGGCTGGATTGCTCCCTTCTGTACATCCTTGGGCAAGGACCACTGCACCAGCTCCATCGCTGCCCGAGACAGCAGCTGTAAGAGTGAGCCTGCGGAAGCAGCTACACAGACCTGAGACACTGCAACAAGTCAGAAGGCTTGAAGCAGACAAAGCAATCTTTCCTGAAATCACCCCCTCTCCTTACTGAAAGTGCAGCTTTCATGCCAAGAAGGGATAGCTAGCCTGAAGCAGTCTGACAAGACAAGACAAAGCCAAGAGAACCCTAAACATGAAAAGATTCAGCCAGTTTCCTTGATTTCTGCATAATTTCCATATGTAAATCTCTCTCAACAATGACAATAATGGTCAGGTCAAAACTCTTCAAAACATATATCCAAATAGTGACACTGACTAGCTTTTTAACTATCGATAAATATTTGCACATTGACCTGTTATTTGCAAAACTTTTCTATCAGAGACCCTTATTCAGACTTTCAATAAATTGCATGTTACAAGTTTGTAAAACAATCTGAAGATGCAAAATGAAAAAGAAAGCAGAATAAGCTTTCTCTTCTATAAGCAGAATTGCACTATAAGATGCAATTTATTTCAATATACTATTTTATTCCTGTATGTAAAGGGTCTTGTGCACTTATTCTATTCCTCATTCCCTTT
This sequence comes from Passerina amoena, assembly GCA_013401095.1. Taxonomy (NCBI): domain Eukaryota; kingdom Metazoa; phylum Chordata; class Aves; order Passeriformes; family Cardinalidae; genus Passerina; species Passerina amoena. The sequence goes on along the minus strand of WBNP01004440.1, from coordinate 103,285 downwards.
CTTTTGATCCAGCTTGCCTAGAAGAAACATAAAGATGAATGAGGCCCATTAGGCAAAGGTATTATATTTTACAAATGTAGCCTTTGGTTTCTTCAACAACAGTAACTGATAAAGAAAAAAATCCAGCAATTCAAGATTTTCTGTTTCAGTTGAACCAAAAAAGACATCTCTTGCTAAAAAGAAAAAGTGTGCACAGCTAAGCATGCAAGGCAGGTTACTGCTACTGCTAGGTCCAAGCAGATTCATTTAAAGACTATTCCCTCCAGGCACTGAAGTCATATATAAAGTCAAATAATCAGGATGTCAATATTTCAAGATCACTTAAAGTACACCGCGTTGAAAGTACAATTTACCTGTGAATTATAAACTACATTTTCCTTTGTTCAATCAAAATAAGCCACAGTATGCAAAAGCTGCTGCACTAGCTGCCGCTGTTTCAAAGCAAGATGCTTTCAAATAACTATCTTTGCTGATTCTATAGGTGATGGATTTAAACTATATTTTTAGTACAAGATGAAGTGAATCTAGGTCAATAAAAGTGTACAAACAGCAGGGTTTGGCATGTTTAAAAGATGCCAGTTTCAGAACTGGTTTGGGGTACAGGCATTCACGAGCAGGTCTGGGGTTTCTTTACATGCACACCAGTGTTTACTCTTGCAGATGCTGCTCATGCAATTTGTTGCAGGAGACTCATTCAACTTTCCCTGGGCACTTTGCTCCACATCTTTGCAAAACAGTAAAGATTTGGAAAAAGAATTGCTCATGTGAAGTAACTACTCCAGATGACCTTTTTGCACTAGCACAAGCCTGGGAAAAAAGAGTATTTAACTAATGAAACAAACTGCACATTCTATGGGTTCATGTCAACAGAATTATGAGTACAAAGAAAGATGTTGTCCCATTTGCTACTGCACACACTTTAAAATAGTAGTAATTATTTCATCTTTGGTCATGAAAATTTTATGACAAATACCTAGTTTGTCTACTGTATTGCTAGTGGTACCTTTTTTACAATTTTTTAAAAGAAGAGAACACTTGCTTGCGGCTGCAAGTGACAAGAAAAACAGGGAGAGCCGTTGTTTCCTTTTCACCAAAAAAAGGCCACACTGCTGTGTATCACTAGTAAGCACAAATCAGGAAAGAGGGCATCATGAATACCCCTGCAATGCTCTGTGCCTCTTTCTGTAATTCTTGATTTTTTAAAGCCAAACTCCTCAAACTAAGGTGAAACATTTGAGAGGAAGATTGTTAGAGAAAAGAATACATAAAAAAGACTATCACCACACCTACCAAAAAATTTAGCTAAATTCTAAAGCAATGTGTATGCTTTCAATTCACCAGCAGTGACAAGCCCTGGAGGTCACAAAGAAAAAGGGATGGAGGCGAGAAGCAGGCATCAAGAGGGCTCTTACAAAAAAAAGACACAAAAAAGCCAAAAAAATCCCCCAAGCAGTTGTTTTTACTGTAGCACATACTATTTCCTGTCAAATGCACGAAAACCCCAAATCTATACCTCTTTATGGTATAATTACTTTGAAATACATTCCTTACTCAGTATATCTTTAGAAAAATAATTTGTATATCAGTCAGATACAGAATTAGATTAGAGCAATAGGTCAAAGATCACCTCACTAAACACTGAGATGAGACTGGAAGCTACAGATCTTCAGTGAAATAATCCAGCTGTACACCATCAAGTGTCATCACTGGACCCAGCAATGCAGATTGTTTACTATGCAGCAGAGTGGCATATTCTAATTTGTATTTGCATAAAGTGAGAGTCAGCTTCAATTAAAGAATGATTACTGAGTTCCTTCAACATTTTTTAATACTGTCATCCATTTCTGCAGTGGCATGAATTTTAAGTTTTGCAAGAGGCAGACAGCCATCAGCTGTCATTGACTAACACAGTCAAAAATCAGTCCTTGAATTCATAGTGACATTCTGCCAAAAGACAGCTAATATCTGTAGCTAGGGGTGACAAGTCATAAAACAAGAATCTGTCATCAAAGCTATTTCCCCAGCACTTCTCCCAGAGCTGATTTGTGATTTCAGCAAAGGAAGCACTGCTTCAAGAACACTGGCCTGAGGGAAGTCAGTAGTTTGTAACCCCAGCTTGTAACTCAATTATCACATTGTGGGCTCCTCTGCCTCATCAGTGGGGTGTAGAGCCAGTGGAGCTCAGCTACCTGAGCAAGCACAGGCCAACCCAGCAAGACCATGCAGGCGAGAACCACAGGCAATTCATGGGTAGGAATAAAGTCAAATCAGCACAGACTAAGCCCAAGTTCCAACAAAATCTCAGCACTTCTTGTGAAATACCTTTTTTCTCTTAGCTATCCATTAGTTCCTCACCTTTTTGATATCCTCCCAAGACACAGATTCCAACTTAAAGTTTCCTTCCACTCGTATCTAGTGCCTTGTTCCAGTCATTGAGCCTTTCCCCATGCAGTGCTTGGAACATCCACTGAACTCTGATCCTTAGACTGACCAGCAGAAACGAGGCAATAAAAGGAAAGATTCTCCACCTCAGACTACTAAGCCAGCAAAGTTTTTCTTTTACAAAATAACTTTAATGGAAAAAATTAAATGGTAATGACTTTGTAAATAAGTCTGAAAAGCAAAAAAAGAAACAGAAAAGGTTTAACAAGGGAAAGGCATTGAAGAAAATTGAAAGAAAATTAAGAAAAAGGAAAGAAAATGATCCAGGAAAGGACAGAAGTGTCAGCTAGGGCAGGAAAAGAAAATGGAGAAGGAAAAACCTCTAGCAAATAAGGGATCAACGTATATAGCCTTGCATTTCATCTTCTCTTTTCTCTCCAGACAACACTTGCCTGCTCCTTTTCCAGTTGGTACTATTATTGACAAACCAAACACATTTTCTTAGGGCCCAACAGACTGTCAACACCATCAGCGACATAGAACACAAGCTGTTCTCTAGTAGAAATACAGTTTCAAGCGCTGAGAGTAACAGGAGTTCAGAACAGACTCCGTACAACAGGGCTCTGCTCATTTTAAAAAATTACAGTTTCAAAATGGGGTCAGGAGGACCTTCAGAAAACGGACCCATTGCTAACTATAAAGTATCTAAAAACTCCCATTTTGCAGTGTGAAATTCAGAAACTTCCTGAGCCTGAAACTGAAACAATGTTCTGGAAAAACCCCACTTGCTGCTTGCTGTCGTCTTACCCTTTTCCCTGAGCCATGTGCTGTCTGCTCCTGACCAAGACCAGATGCTGGGCTGGATGCCCCTCTGACCAAGCACAGCCATGTTCCCATTTTGTGCTAAGGTCTGAGGCGCATACTGCAAGCTTTTCAGTCACAGAGAAAGTGAATTTTGAAATTTCACCAATGAGAATTAAGAATCTATGTGGGACCAGAGTCACAACTACAAGTAAAACTGTGACTTAATTTACATTAACAATGTGCTGAAGCTTCATCATATATAAAATACTCTTAAATTACAAAAGCTTGTGTTTTGAAAGCTGTCCAAAAAACTAAAAAAAAAAAAACCCACAAAAAAATCCTCATTTAGAAACATGGCTTGATTGAACTAAAAGCACAATTTCAGGACTGGGAGATGGTCAAAGCTGGAAGATGTACAAAAGTAGTTTCAAGCAAAGGCAAAGTTAATTAAAGCAGGTAAAAAAGAGGCAATAAGAAAGTAATGCAAGCTTAGTTGTTGCATTCTATATAAATTGCGAAAATGCCACACAGACTGGAGTCACATGTGTTGAATAATTAAAAAAGAAGATCATTGCATCACAGATTATTGCTGTAGCCATCTGGACATACTTTTTTATATTTGTAAACTGTACTTAAAAACGTGCCAAAATTTGTACATGGATGTAAAAAGAAACCAGAAGGAAGACAGTGATACAGCAGTTTCAAATAGCTGGGTTTTTTTAAAAAAAATTATATACAACTTAAAACAGTTCTCTGATATTTAGTTTATCACTGTATAAAAGTACTGCTATTTAGCTTTCATAGAAATGTAATATAATACATTTTAAATGTGAATCAGCAATCTAAAGGACAAAATTTTACTGTTAAAACAAAACTATTAGTGGGTATTCTGCACATTAATACCAGGCAAACTTCCAAAATAAAGATTATATTAAAGCAGTTACTACCTTAAAGAACTGCTGGATGAGCTCCAAAGTGTCATGAAATGACTATTGTGACAGCCTGTTTTATTTAGATAATAAAGGCAACTTCATCTTCTCGCAGTGGGTTCGGTCCTGAAGTTCTTTGGTACAGTTTTAAAGGGCACTGAGCATTAAATAAACACTTCTCAGCAAATGCAGGGTGGTCACAACTAAGGCAACCAAAATACAGTGGAGGAGCGCACAACTTTTAGGGCAAATCCACTCAGCCCTGTGGCCCCATCTGCAAATGCATTTCAGACTCTGAACTCCTCTCAACTGCCATGTAATTCCCAGCTTTGGATTTGTTTCTTCCCATCAATAACCAATATATCCCGCTTTTACAGCAACAGCTTAAGTGACAGCAAGGTTTAGCAGATTGATATGAAGGACAAGGACAGGTAAGGCAGCTCAGAGCTCCCATCCCACATCTCTGCTACAGAACACTCCTGCTCCCCAACTATTCATTTATGTGTGGCTTTTCTATAAGGTAAGCATTCAAAACACACAGGGATCTCACCAAACCTCTGGATCCTTTCACCTGCTCTTGGATAAGCAACAGAGTATGCAGTGGGATAGGTGGCCTGAACCATCCAACGGTTCAGTTCCCACTGACTATGCAAATTAGTACAGATAATATGCAATTAGTATCAGATAACGACAGAATGGTTTTGGTTAAAAGTGACCTTAAAGATCATCTAGGTCCAACCCTGGTCATGTCATCCCATAGGCACAGACATGTCCCACCAGAGCAGATTGCATAAGGGACAAGTAGGCTGCTACTTCACTTTGTAGCCCTTTAACACTATTCATGCAAAGATGATGATTTATATAATTTATACATCAACAAGGTTTTTACCACACACTTACAAAGATTTAACACACACATGAAAGCACTGTTTAATGTTTCCTCTAGTCCCATGATTAACTCCCATGAGTATAAGCAAAGGGGGTTTCACCAATCCAAATGACACTCTTCTGTACCAGACCCTGCATATAGATCTCTGATTCAGTTAGAACTGCAACAGAAAAATCAGACAGCTCCCCTCTGCATCGGTTCTGTCTTCTGAAGATGTTAATAAGAAACATAGGGAACCCTGACAAAACTATCAGAATCCTGGAATAAGAAGTCAGAAGGAAAAAAAAAAATTGTTTCTGTTAGATCTTTCTGAAAGTTCATCCACATTTTTAGTTACTCACTAAATCCTGAAGTAAGATACAGATATTTTATAGTTTCTGTGAAATATCAAGTTAATAAATCTTTTCCTGAAATAAACCATGTAAAATTAAAAACAACGGAAGGCACAAAGATTTTCAAAGACCATTCTATAGCTAAAATATCGAAACCATCAGAGTTTGCAAAAACAAAAGGCCCAATTCTTTAATTCTTTATTACTACAATGCTTATACTTAAGACCCCATGTATTCACATACAGAGGTTTTACAAAGATGAGGAACATCCCTGCACATGCCTGAACCTTGTAAATAAAAACTTGCTTATTTTTCACTAGATCCTAAAATATATCACAACACCAAAAAAAAAAAGAAAAAGTTCTTCTAAAGAGTATAAATAATAACTTTATTTTCTTCCTCCAACACAAGAGAACTTAAAAAATTTAAGTTCTATTTTTAAGTCTGTTTAAAAGTAGTAAACTTGACACAACAGAAATCATATACTATCTGGTGTAATGCTCTCAATGTGAAATAAGAAATAAGGAGATGTCAAATAGCCTAAAGTTAAATGAAGAATGAATGGCTCTTGACTTACTTGTTTCAATAAAGGAAAGCCTCTTGTGGGTTTTCTTTAGAGCATACACTGTCCTGCTCTGTGTATTTGTGTCTCAAAAATAGTAATATAAATACACTCTATTTTTTCCCAGCCTGAAAAATCCTCTTATTTTATTTAGATTACTTTATTTTCCCTGGTTTATCTAATTCTTAATGATGATGCTCTTTTTAATGATTTCCATTCACAAGCTTTCAGGAAAAAAATCTATTCCATAAAAAAACCAAACTAACAATGTTGTGAAAATTCCATTTCTTTAGTGACATCTATCCCAATGGTTTCTCAGTGGCTGACAGCTTTCATCAGTCAAAGACTAAATTACATGAAGTGTCACTGATGTCTCCATCATATACAAAATCACTTTGGTAGCTTTGTAGCCATCATTTTTCATTTATCACTTTGGAATCTTATAAGCATACAGTATGTATGCACAGATTGCATACACTGAAACATAGCTCTGACTGCTCCTTTTGAGGAATCCACACTTCAGAGACCAAATGTGTCAAGGTTACCTTCAGCCCCTAAATAGAAACACATAGGATGATTGCATTTTTTCTCAGATTTTACTAACAGTAAAGGCATAGATTTAGCTTTCTTGGGCTGATTTGTTTGTATCCAAATTTTCTACAACCCCCATAGCTGCTTAAAGGGAAACTTCTAGACCA
>WBNP01004440.1:6912-96679 GCA_013401095.1 Passerina amoena | reverse complement strand
TCCCTTCATTTTATGCCAAGGCTGGATGAGGCGCAGTCTCCAAGATGCTTAGTGTTACCCGAGACTACCAAAAATATATATTATATATACACACCCCCAAAATGTATACAGTAGGGCCTGTACCCATTGTTGTGCTCCCCTACTCCATCCACTCTCCTCCTCCTAGCCTCTGTAGACCTCAGTTCCTCTCCTTTTTAAGGTAACCAAAACATGCTGTCATCAGCGGAAGAGGGTATTCATGTGAACACCAATAAAATGCTAAAACACTACCTTTCCTTTCCTGCATTTGCTTTTATTTCTTTTCTTCACCTGCCAGTGGTACTAAAAATGCTCTCACAATATTAAAATCTCACAGTCTCCATATCTTCTGATGTAAGACCACAGCTGAAAAAGCCTTTCTCCTTTATTTACTAAGCCTCTGCATTGATGTCAATTGCATATTGCTACAGAAAGAAATGTTGTTAAATCGCCTTCCTTGGACAGCAGTCCAAGATCAAAGCTCTTGAAGGAATACCAAAACAAAAAAACTAAACAAACAAATGAAAAGGAACCCTTGGAAATGGTGCCTACTAATAACACAAGGTAAAACACAAGTACAATAAAATATTTTACAAATAAAACCTTCCCTTTGGCTGTGGGTGTGGTGTTGAAAAGTCAGAGCAGAAAAGCGTCACTTTATGCAGCAGTGGTGCAAATAGATACAAGTATCACAGGTATGAGAGGCGTCTACGGAATCTATTGTTAGAATTCAAAATAAAGAGCCCAGAGGGAAAATGCTGAGGATGAAATGCCTTTCCACTGGGTACCTCATGCAATAATAAAATGCAGGATTTGATCTAGCGAGGCGCAAAAAGAAAAGGGACTGGATATACAAAAAACCCCACACCCAACAAGGAAACCTGCATATATTGTATATATCTGGCCAAGTAAAAACTGGCAATTTCTGGCAGTGCTAGGAAATGTGTAACTTGAGAAGACAGACATTTAAATGAGAATGATACTCAACTTACCAAAGAGTAATACCAAACTTCCTAGCATGATGTGGTTGCTATGTTCTACCCCTGCATGCTTCCCCACCAGTGAGAGGATAGGACTCTCTCTGAGGTGCACATTTGGATACAGGAACAAATTCCCCTCATCCTTTCATATGTGGCCAACTCTTTCTCCTGTCACATGCCACTTTCACCATGATGCTGATGGGACAGTCACAGAGCAATCTAGCAGAAATCCTAAATTGCTAATGTCACCATGATGCATTCTGTTTCTTTCACTACAGCCCTACCAATTTCTACAACTAATAGTACAGCCATACACAAACACCTCTTTTACAGAAGAAATTCAGGGCAGAGTTCATAGCTCTGCTTTTTTAAAAGACACAAACCTGTATTTATACTGTAATAAACACACCATGTAGAAAGATGTTGAAAACAGAAATTGAAACACATTGCTTTTACTGTGAAAAATCTTTGCAAACCTTCAGTGCTCTGTAAACAATAAATAACTGAAACAGAGGTCATCTCATCAGGTTAACCATGAGCTGTGCTGCCAAGATAGAGAGTCTGCTCCAGCTAGGCTGTGCTAGCTAGTATATGGATTAACAGGGATTTCAATTTCCAGGGCTGTCAATCTTGCATGCTTTCCAGCACTGGATTTCACCACATTTTATAAAGATACAATCTGAATTCTGAGTGAAAAATAATTCAAACTGCTTCAGCGTCATTGCCAAAAGGGCTTCCAGAGCAAACAGATTATACATATTTTAATGCACACACCGCGAGTAGAAAAATCTGTCATGTGAAAAAAATATATAAATCCACCAAACTTGGATCAACAGAGTCAGCTCAAAAGGTCTCGAAACAGTGCCCTTTTCTACAAATTCTTATGACATTTTCAATCATCACAACAAGAGAAAGCATCCCATGAGACTTTAGACAAATGCAAGGTATCTGGAATAATTAAAGGTAGCATCTCTATCGCAAGGAGTGTGACCTGAAGAAGGGCAGTTGTGCCAGTGGGGGGGGAAGCTGAACTTTACCCCTAACTAGAATTTAAAGCATAAGAAAAAAATAGATTAAAATTATAAATCAAAGACCATTTAGTTTCACACCAGGTGTTAAAACCCTGCTTCTAGATGCCATTAATCTCAGAGTTTTAACTGGCTTTAATGGGAAGAGTCTCATTCTCTGCAGCAAGAAACAGAGAGTTTTCCATTAGGCACAATGACCTCATCCATCCCTCCCTGATCCTTCTTCACCTCATATGCAGATTCAAGCACAGCCCAATTCATCACTTCAGTACAAAGCTGTTTGCAGCTCAGTGATCTGCAGTTATGTTACACACCAAGCACAAAGTTCCTAATAGAGAATGAAGTTCCTTCTACTCTGAAATTGCTACTGCTGCTTTGAAGCAATGCAGGTTTCTTGTAACAAAGAACAACTACTACTAATGAGCTTTTCATTGTTATGCTTCATTTGTTAAAATTCCACAGGTCCTGCACAAAGGGAAACCCTCATCACTACACACACAGAACCGCAAGGAAGACACCAGAAGAGCCAGAAGCCAAAGAAGAACTTTTCTTCATAAATGGATGAGGTCGAAGAATTAGGTGGGTGGAGAAATGGCTGACCTAAGCATTACTTTAAATTGGTAATGACTTTGTTATACAATTCTTCTTCTTTCCCTTTTAATTGCTCTTTTTCTGCAATTCCCATGCATCCATATCTAACCCACACCTTTGTATCCCTTCTTCCTGCAAGAAAAATACTCTTTTTTTCAGGACTGCACATTACTATTTGAAATTTTCATATCATTTCTGTCTTTGCAAGTCTTGGCCATGTTACTTAGAAATTCTCAGTCTCCATTTCAGCTTCTTTAGATTCATTTTTGCCACTGTTTTAACAAAGTTCATTTTTGCCAAGAGCAACTAACCTCTCTGACCTAATAAAAAAAAAAAAAATCCCCTTCTGATTTTTTTTGATTTCCAGTCCCCTTGGAAAGCTTCCCAGAGGAAGTACACATACTGGTACAGGAAGTTGGAATACTCTTCAATACTTGCATGGATCCATCCATCTCACATGCGTAAACCACTGATGGAAAACTAAGCATACTGCTGCTTTCATTCCCAGCATCCACTCCTCTCTAAGCTCCTGAAATTCTGTTAACTCTTCAGAACTTTATTCAGTAGTTCCTCAACTTTGTTTACATCTTTTCATTCAATTCCTTAAGATCAATTCACCTACTTTCCTCTAATTTTCTCCCATGACCATCTTCCTTCCAGTAACCTGATCTGTTCCAGCCATTTAAACTGCTATCATTATGAAATGCTGTCACTTTTAGCCTTTCTCCTTTGATCATGATAATATAACTCCAACACTTTGCTTCTCAAGTTAATTCACAAGCAAAAAAGTATCTCCAAATTTATCGGTGGTTTCTCCTTCTCTTTGTACTTCCTTTAGGCTTTGCCATTTCATCTTGCTTATCTCTCCCCTTGAAAGTTCACTGTCTATACACCAAAATGAGTCTCACTAGAACTCACAGATTGAGAAAAGGTGTTCTGGTAATTCCTCACTCCCTGACAGGCACTACAGACTGTACAGAGAACAGGGTAAACAGAAAACTGAGATTTTTGGACTAAGATTTGAACTCTCCAAGAAGCAGCTTGAACATATTAAAACAAATTTAATTGTAATTTATCAAGTGCCAAAACAAGATTAAAAGGATTTATCTTGAAATGAGGAAAAAGGCTCCAAGCTCTGTGGGAGACCTCAAATTACATAACAGCTTAGCATTTTTTAAAATAGTGTTAGTAACAGAGTTCTCTTCTGGGACTGCACCCTGCAACCTTACTGTTTATAAAACAGCATTGAAGAACCACCACAGTGGGTCAGGCTGGCTGTTTAGCCCAACAGAAATGACAAAACCAACTCAGACAAAACATCCAGCCTGACCTACTACTCTGTCTTCAAAAGCAGCTAAGAACAGATGTTTAGGGCAGCCACATACAAAAATTCTCTTCCACTCTCTCTAAAACACTTCATACTTTCCATGATTTGCAGCTCAGTAACTTTCTTACCTAGGGATAGTACCTTTGTTTATCAACTCTTTTTTTATTTTCTTCCACCTCCTTTTCCATATTTGTTCAGAAGCTCTTTACATCCATGCAGCACACACAGCATGTTGTGGCAAGGAATTTCAGAACTTACACACTATGCAAAAAAAAAAAAATAATTCCAAAACAAAACACTTCTTTTCCTAGCTTTAAAACTGTTCCCTGCCTGTTTCACCTCATCTCTCTTCTAATACAAAATTAGGTGGCACTGAGTATTCATTTCCCATCCACACACCTCACAGCTCCTATAATTTTATAAACACCTAGCATTAACATCTGGCCATTCTCTCTTTTCCAGTCTGAAACTCTCATTTAATTAGTTGTGCTTGTATGGATGCTACTCCTGGATGTCTTCTGCATCCTGCTGCCCTTCTTTGGTTTTGTTGCCTTTCTCTGAAACTTTTCCTGTTCTACTCCACTTACTCTGAGATGAGGAGACCAGGACAGCATACCATCTTTAAGACCCAAACACTTCAAAGATTCAGAAAGTGGTCTGAAATTTCAATTTCTCTCCTTTCAGAGCAATTCCTGATATTAATTTGCTTCCCAATTGCTACTAAAATATAGAGGTGATTTTTTTTCAATAAATTGCTGCTTATAGTCCCAAGACCTCATAATATTTTAACATTACTGATCATTAATTTCTTCCATCATTTTAATGGCCATTTGGTTTTACGTGGTTCTTTTGTGTTTATTTCAGTCTCTCCCCTTTTTTTTTTACCTTCTTTTGTCTCATAAAACTTAGTTTCAGATATAAACCTTGTCATCACACTTTTGTCCCAAGTCATTTATGAATATGAAAATACCCCCAGGCACTCACAGAGCTATCTATGGGAATCCACCGGTGAGTTCCAATACACTTTTCCCCTGAAGCTTTTTCCCATAGCATTTAAACAATTATTAAAACAGTTAATAAGTTATTAACACAGTCCTCCTCCTAAACTTGTGCCTGTTTAGTTCCTTTAAAAAATGTCAAGAGAACTTTCAATATGAAATAAATTTTCATCATTTAAGTAGAACAATACGTCCATTGATGTCTTTCACCTGCATGTCATTTGTCTCCTTCAAAGACCACAGGCTATTTCTGTGATTTGACTTCAAATCACAAAAATGCCAGCTACAGAAGATGTCTGGGAGTCCTCCAGTCAGACAGTCTGGCTAGCCATTAAAAGCCATAGAAGATCAAGTCAGCCACAGCACTGTACAACTAAGACTTGAAAGCTCCACTGGGAGTGGTGCGACCCCCACCACAAATCCATGTTTTATTCAGTGCTGCACTACACTCCTAAGGAAAAATGCTTACCTACAATGTCCAATCAGAACATTTCAATTTGCAATCTGTGTACATTAACCTCCTGCTAGTGGTTTGCCAAAACTAGGAACATTGGCTCCATTATCTTTGTAAACATCCTTCAAGTAGTTGAAGGCTAATATTAACCAGTTCACCAGGTCTTAAACATCCTCTTAATCGGGCTTTTATTCACAGAAATCAATAGTTTCTCAGTATCTCCACTGTAATACTCAATGCTCTTAAACAGAGATACGAATCTAATTTTTTTAATTTATCCACTCAGTTTAAACAGGTGACCCGCTGGTTTTTAGACTCCCTGAGTCCACATGAATGCTTTCTGAAATGTGGTATGAAATTAGACATCTTCAAGTATTCAACTGGTGAGACACCTAAAAGCAAGGGACTGCATACCACAGTCAGAAGCTGGTGTATTTCACTCTATCATTCCTAAAACAACTGGGTAAACTACATCTGGACCTGCTAAATTGAGAACATTAAATTAGTTCCAGAAAGGCAAACTCCTAAACCTAAAAAGGTTTCTCCTAACCTAAGAAGGTTTCCAAAACAGGAACCACCCCACACTTTTCAGTGGTGAGCACATAGACACAAGTTACTCAGTTTTCTGCCATGGCTTTATCTTGGATCATTCCTGCCATAGAGTCATTACACAGAGGCCACACAGTCTCCAGCTGGCCTCCTGCTCTTGGTGTGGTTGAAAAAAGCATTCATTAACTTTCTGTTTAGCCTGATAGGGGAATGTTTTGGTTTTATTTCCTTCTTTAAATACAGACACAGCTTTTTTTAAGATGTCCTCTTGCTTTTAATAGTCTCCTCTACCTGGTCATTTAGCTATACAGGCTTCCTTTTCCTAAGATGCTTTTAGACTGATGGTAAGCGTTTGTGTGGAGCCTCCAAAACAGCATCTTGCAATAGTGAGCTTCAAACACATGACTCTTTCAGTGTCACTGTAAACAAATATCCCCATTTTTACATAGTTTCCCTTTTTGAGGTTGGGCATAATTCAAGAGAGGTAAGAAAAAAGGAGAATTGCGGGTTCTTTTCCTTTCATTCCTCCCATTTCCATTTGTTTCATTTCCTTAGTTTAGGGAAAAGAGAAAGGCCAAACAACTGTAATGGCCTACAAAGTCACATCACAAGTCTTTTTTCCAGACATCACCTCTCCATGACATTATCATCTACTGACTGAACAAAATACAGTCTCTTACCCACCTTTTAGTCACCATCCCTCTGTAATCATGTACTGCCTCTGTTCAGCGTTTGTGCAGAGCCAAAGCGGGGTCCTGGGTCTACCTTGGAGGCTCCTAGGAGTTAAGGGAACACAGAACAGAGATAATAGATATTGAGGAGGCAGCTCATCAGCAATTCTCAGATATTTATTGCAGACATAAAACATGTCTCTCAAGCCAATAAATTAGAAATGTAAGGCACTTTAACTACACAATGTGAAGAAGAACCAAATGGAGAGAGATCGAAAAAAAATCATTTTTTAAAATACCTGGCAGCTTGGGATGAGACTCAGAAGAGGAATATTTGCTGCAGAATTACCAAATCCATGAGACATGAATTTGAGAAAAATCCTTACTATTAAATTTTGCCTTGGTGCCTTAATAGCACTAAAATTAAACATGTCTAATACACAGACTTACATTTGTCCCTGAGTAAAATCCATAACAAAATTCAGGTGGGTAAAACTTCATTATTCTTCCACCTTTCCATAAAACAAAGTTCAAAAGAAAAACATGGTTACTCTCTAATATCTCAAAACAATACAAAAGGCATTTTCGAGAGAGCAATGCATCATTAAGGACATTTCAAGACATTAACCCATCTTGTAGGAATGACAAATACAAGATAAATATTCAAAAAATGATCTTACTTTTTTATTTATTGAACCAAAGAAAGTACTGCTGATCAATCAAGTGCTATCTATACTTGAAACAGCAGGACAGGAATCGCATAGCAGTTTCCTGCTCTCAGCACCTCAAGAAAAAGGCACTTCACATGAAACAACAGTAGTCCTCTGTCCAATTAAAGCATTCGTTTCCTCGATTGAGAACGTCTACAGAACAGAACAAATACACCAGCAATCAACAGCTCACCCTTGAACCTAAACAGAGACATGAGGCAAAAAAGGAGTCATTGTTCCACTCTGTTTACTCACTTATATGAATTGACTGTACTAGATGACTGGAAGTGTTTGTGATTTTTTTCCAATGCTTTCCTGACCTATGAGAGTCTCAGGAAGTCTGCCAAATGCATAACCATAGAAATGTTTGGAAACCTCATACAAACAAGAAGAACTCTCCAGACTGGCCAACAAAGATTCAGATTTATGTTTACCACATCAATATTTCTCAAGAACCCCATTCTCCCTATCATCAAGTACTTCAGATTACAATTTACATATTTTATCCTAAAGTAATAATTTTATCATATCATTTATATCATATCTGCACGTATACAGACCCCTCCGTGAAATTCAGTGATGTCAAATTCAGCTGCAGAAGTGGCCAAAAACCGATTTAGATGGTGTTCTCCAAGGCACAGGGATCAAGCAAAGCTGAAGTATAGAAAGTCACTTTCAATTTCATAGTACAAGGTGGTAGGAGAAGCTTATATTTTCAACAAGACATTGCATCACCTTTTCTTTGCCTCCCACTTTTCAGAAAGGCAAGGACAAATTTAAAACTTGGAAGAGGACCAAATTCTGCTTTTTATACTACAATGTACCAGAGAATGCTCAAACACCTCAGCACTCAAACTACCCGTCACCAGCGCATGTTGATGACAAACTACTCTGAGACATTCAGCCTGTCAAGTAATTAATTATAACTGTTACTGTGCAGCAAGCTCTACAGACAACCACAAGCAACCCATCTCCAAGATGCAGTGTGCTACTGATTTATGTATGCACTCACTACACCAGAATGAGCAGCTGAATTATTAGACTCTGAAATATTACAAAGAAGCCTGTATACCTCAATTTTTCTAAACAAGCCTAAAACTACTAGTGCTTTCTATAAGCACCTGAACCTGCTCACTTCATGATTCTTATTTCTACATAAACATATCAGATTTTATTCAATCAAAATAAAAGCTTGAGCAAGGTTACTTTTATTCTAATCTTAATTACCTAAACAAAAGTGGAAAGCAGGGTATGAATCCATCTTATTGATTTAGGGAAAACATGCACATATACAAAAACTAATACATAAAAGTTTGATTTCTACAGATTCATGTCTTGCTTCCCTTACAGTTCTTCATATGGCAACTCTGCAGCTCCTGTGACTGTGGAAGCACTCTCATCAAGCACAATACAGTACATTCTGTGGTTAGGATAACACCAGAAACCACCCTGAGTATTCACTTATTTAAGCTAAAATTAGGTTAACTCAGTCTACACAGCCCACACCAAACCAGTCTTACAGAAACTGTAAATAAAGCCACCAAAATTAGAAGTCTTACTAAAAAAAAAAAAAAACATGACTTTTACTGGAAGGTGTGCAATCATGTTTTAGTTTTCTTTTGCTTTGGTTTAGCATCAGTTGCTAAAGTAAAAAGGTTAGAATGGCTTTGCTTCATGCCTCTGTCTCCCACTCTTTCCTTTCAAAATGTCTTCTGAAACGGATGATCAGTTTCAGTCTAATGCAAAAACTTTATGAAAATGGTCAGGAAAAGCAACAGACAAACTCACTTCCCAAACAGCTGTTGTACCTACTCTCAATGGCAAACACAGGTTCACAAGAGGGGAATTCAGCCATGGTACATTTTACTTCCCAGAAGCCCACTAATTTAAAAGAATGGGACAGCAAGGGGACTTCTGTAAATGGATAAAAATAGACATAGGTGTATACTAGTGGAAGGTTTCAAGACATCATCACAAGATTTAAAGCAAAACACGTGGGAGTGCTGGTTCCTGCTGCTGACAGGATACAGCACAAAAGTCAGTGGTAAGAGCAAGCAGTGTGATTGAATCTGGCAGGGGCACTGCAGAGAGCACATACACAGTCACTGCCTCTGCTCTTACATGGGTGCAGGCACTGGGCTCACCTCTGTCTGCTGCACCTGAAGAGATATTTGGCTCCACAAGGAACTGAGCAAAGAAACAATCACAGCATGTCTAGACACTGTGGCTCATCTGCACACCGAGGTTTCCCACTTCTGCTGCAGCTGCACGGCGCTGCTCAGGCAGTGTGCCACAGCAGAACCTCACCTCACTCGCATACCTGGGAGCTTGCCCAGGCACTCAGGATCTTCACACACCTAATGACAACCCCTGCTCACCTCAAGAGACAAAAAAGGACACCAAGTGGGATAAGAACATGCCAGATCCACATAATTTCACCAGCCAGCCTTGGCTTTTACTCCACGAAGTTGGCAACCTGAGTTAAGGAAGCTGCTCCAAGTGTCTCTGGATGATGTCAGTGAGGCTAAAGTAGAAGTGTCAGGGACACCAGGTAGATGGGGCTTTTCCAGACTTCAGTGTTCTTACCATCTGTGCACAGGAGAACTGAACAAATATAAGTAAACTTCACTTACTAATTAAAATACTACTGAACACATTCTTTGCTTTTGTTGATATCTGACAAGAATGAAAATCTTGTCAAAACTGAAAAGGTATCAAAACTGAGAAAAGGAAAGGAAAACAAGAGTAAGAATAAAAGGATAAAAATATTTTCCTTCCTCTTCCCCTCCTCCAAAACATGCCTGCATTATGCAAATATATCTTACTTTCAGGAATCAATCAAGGATGAATGGTTGCAACTACAATCCACTGCCTTGTGCTCCTTCTACAAATACTAACATTTCTCCTTATAATTTATGTTAGCAAATATTACTACTTATCTTTCTCTCTTCATGCTGAAGAGGTCCTTGCATAAGGAAAAAGACCACATTAAATCCAGCTTATTTGCTTGACTAAAGAATGAACATAGAAAGATGGCAATTACTGAGCAGAATCTAGGCATAAGAAACATGAAAGAAATAGGAATAGCCTTCTTATAAATCAGCATTTTGTTTACTTGCTTCCCAAATCACAAAAATGGGCAAAATAAAACCAAAATAAAATAAATGTAGGGATTTTTAGGAGGGGGGAAAGCAGAACAAATAAAAAATCAATAACATCCTTGAACATGTCCCAGCCACCACTGCTTGAAACCACAGAACCAGCCCATACAAATGCATCCCAAACAGACAGACACCTGCGAACAAACACTGCAAAGCAGAAACTCAGTGTACAGAGTGCTGTGCCTGTTCCTGCTTCATGGGCAGGGCTGGGAAATTTCCAGGTCCTGACACGTGTGTCTTCTGCTTCAACTCAGAAATTATATCCAATCAAAACAGGAGCAATACCTGGACTCTCTTAAATTCCAGCTTTGTTCTCACCTTGCTGAGCACAAGCTCCCAGGCGTGAACAACTGTGGGCATGTGCACACACACACGGGCACATGCAAACCACATGAGCAGTACATGTGACTCATGCTGACTTTGTCAGGCTGACTCCATAGGCATGATAAACTCAAAAAAACCAGAACAGACTCCTTTAGGCCAAAATAGAAGAAATGCAGAGACTGGAGTGCCAGGACAGGAATCATATTGCTAGCAGAAAGCACAGACCAGAATATGTGAAGTCAACAGTCAGCCAGAGTTCTCTGGATGAAAATTACAAAACAGAATGACATACATTTATCTGGTTTAGCAGGGATTTGACTAATAATAACTCATTTAAAGCCACTGAACTTGCCCTGCTACTTGTTTTAACTCCATTGAGGTCAAAGTGACTGGACCTGTTAATGTTCATTTAGCCTTTTAACTAACCACCACAGATTTATAGTCCAAGAGCAGCAGCACTTACTTCTTCCAAAAACCCCACCATGATCCCAAAACAGTAATTTTTATAGTATAATACATTATTAAGACTTCTGACAGAACAAACAGTATTACCTTGTTTAAAATTGTAGAGATGGAGAAAAACAGTAATAAAAGAGAAATTATTGTGGTCTTGCTCCCACTGAAGTCATGTTTTTCATGAAGACTTCAAAGAGCAGGGAAAACATGGCCTTTATCCAACTTTCTGCAAATTACACAACTGAGAAATTTTATTCAAAATAAATCACTTCTGATACAACTCTGATCTCCTTGGGTTTGAGAGCAAAACTTCTGAAAATCTTTATTCTTGAGTGTGACGCTATTTATCCTTGTGCTTCTCAGGTCTTTTACTGAAGTTCTATAGTGCTCTGTTGCCACTGGTATTTGCTGCCTACATGTCTCCAAACTTGATTTACATCATTTTTTTAACCTTAATTTCACTGGTTTAATGATCCAGGCAGACTTTTCCAGTTCCAGGATACTGGCAAGAATAACACATTTTAGTACCTTTCAGCCAAACAGTGTTAGTACTGAGGACACAAAAGGCCAAGAGTGTCATGACCAGCAAAATCAACTTCATAATGCAAGTCAAAGAAAAGAATTAATGAACACTGTAGCATATATACATAAAATTTGTTTCTGTATCTCTACAAGACTTAGATTAAAAATAAATGTTTCTAGCATTTTTGGGTATCCTTAAGATGAAACTCAATAGATGTATTGTGTTTAGTTTGTAGGTTTTTTTTTCAATGCAGTCTGGTTTTGTGTGTTTGTGCACATATGCATTTTAATATTGCAGAAGGATACCATGCAATGGTCTTCTTAAGAAATCTCCTTTCATTCCCAATATGCAACACTGTACTGCTTCTACCTCTTCTACCATTTTCACCTGTAAGATAAATAGCCTGAGCATCACTCCACCCACCCTGACAGGAGCACAACTATTCTAGGAATAAAATGTCATTCCTTTTCTGGAATTCTTCCAAGTAATTTCATGTCTTAACTGATTCTCTGATTTAAGTGACATGCTGGTAGCTGATGCTAGCATGTAAATCTTAAATTTCATTTATCATGTGTTCCAAAATGCATGAAGATTTGCGAAAAAAAATCAAAACTGAATTCCGTGTAATTCAGTCTGCGTGAAACAGCTGCTTCCTTTCTTTCATTAACCAGTACATGGCTCCTTTATTTTCCAAAGGCAGCAAGTAAGCTAAGAAAGGTAAAACCAAAACTATGGGTGTCATGGAAGATGAGTCCTTAGCAAATGCATCTTTAAATATATAACCATAATGTTTACTCTGACCTTTGGCAAAAGCCAGTGACGCTTTTCATTTCAGTTTTTAAAAAGTCAAATAAAGCTTAGATGACAGACACCTCCTAGAGAAAAAAAAAGTTCAAGCCCGAGAGAAGTCCTGGATTTTATTTACTGTTCTAAAATACATTTTCTGTACTGCAGGATACCAGCTGATATGTTTTCTGTAGCATAATTAATTCAGAGACATCTGCTTGGTAGCAGACCAAGGATGAAGCTTGGGGTTATGAGACCTGGATTATAGTTCTCAGTCAGGAGCTGATTTGCAGTCTATCTTTGAGAACCTTGATCTGACCCCATCTCACCATTATAAAATGTGAAGACATCTTTTTATAGAACCTATGTTCTTTAAATAAAACGCAAGTTTTTATACATCTCAGTGAACTGCACTGGAAACACCGCAGTTCCAATTAAGACTGAACTCCTGAGGATAGTGACAATTACAGGAAACCTTTATGGCTGTGTTCTCTCAGTCAGAGAGCCCAGCTGCCTTCTGGAGAAACAGGACTGAACAGATTCACGTAGGTACTGCAGATGCCAAATAATAACTAAAAGGCTAATCCTGAATATTGCAGCTGCTGATAACGTTCACTGCCTAACAATGCAGAAACTATTACACTCACTATTGCTTACAGCATGCATTGCTACACAGAAAGAAAAAAAAAAAAAAGGCAGTGGTAGTATGTAGTCTGGGAGAATCCAAGATGATAGTCTGAAGAGGAAAATCCAACTCACTGCATATAGCCTGAGGTTATAGGAAAAGTGTCTGCTAATATGCAGCAGACTGCCATAATTGTGCAGCTGAAGTAATAATATCCCAACAAAATGCAATTACAATGTACAGTGTTTAAAAACTCTGCCAGTTTTTACACGCCAGTTTATTCCAAAAGTTGGCTTATCCACTTTGTCAGTCTAAGTGTTCCAAAATTATTTAAAGAAATCACATCCATTCCATTTTAAGTACAGGAGATCATATTTAATCCTAGGTAAGTCTATAAATTTTATTTGTTATGTATCAGGGAAAAATTTTACTTGTAATCTGCTTTTCCAAATGGGGGGTGACTTCTTAAACCTTATGGGAAGGGGGGCTGGAGTGGGAGGGGAGTGTGTGTGTACATTGGTTGGTACAACTCATCAACAAAGTTTATACCATTTAGGTTCCCAGCCCAAATGTACTGAAATCATTTATGATACGAGAGAGAGAGAAGTAACAACAGTTTCTTTGTCAACAGTGCTTTCATATTCTGTGCTATTTTTTTCTGGCTTTGATTGTTCTCCTTCAGTGATGGATGCATTCCCTTCTTCCATCTCAGCATGCATGAGAGAAAGACAAAACTTAACATATCCATCACTGGAGCCAGAACACAGAGCACACTCCATCTGGTACCATAAATCCCAAAGTGATAGATGCTCCCCGCTTCCCCCAGCAAGATTCTTAGCTCTTCTACTCTCTTTTCAGCATGAAGTTGAATGCTGTGGAGTTTAGGGTTCATTTTTTAGGTGACTGTAGAGATAGCAAAAATATGGTTGTTGTGATGTGGACATATTCCAAGCCTTGTCTGAAATACTCTTACTCAGGGCCAAATGTTTTCCCCATCAGCAATGAAAGCATGCAATGCTTTGGCATTCTTCTAGCAGCCTATCCCTCCCTTTGCCACCCAACGTGCAGGCAAGCTCCCATCTCTTCTCCCTGGCTGCTCACCGTGCTGAAGCAATCATAAACGCCTCAGGCTAAGCAAATAGAAAGAGGTAAACACTTCAGTCCTGGGCACCATCCCAGGGAGGACACACACAATAATTTCCAGGCTCCTCAACAGATTTTTTTTCTTGTGTTTGGTACTAACAAGATTAAGGAAGAAGAGTTTTAATATACAAGTAGGATGCCTGTCAAGACTTTGATTACAATGCCTAGTTCATCATAAGCCATCGCTGAAAAGCAACACCTTCCATGCTTTGCTGTGCACTAGGATTAAAATAGCAGGCAACAGATCCCAGAACTGCCCAGCACTGTGCCAACAGTGAACTTCCTTTCACAGCTCTCCTTCCTCCTGTATCTCCAATCCACAGAATCTATACTTATTTTCCATTAACTTATTACATCCACACTAAGTAGAGCATGAAGTACAGGATTCCACATTCACCTCAGGCAGCTGAGAAAGAACACCTGGATCCGATTCTGGTTACTGTATTTCAAGTTTGTTTGAGATTCCATTTTCATACGAAAATATAACACAAAAGACAGCAGGAGATTTTGGTAGCTGGAGCTGGGGTTCATCTGGAGTTTTGGTACTCAAGCTTTGGGAGAACTTATGCAGGAAAGTAAACAGAGGCACAGGCATATTGCCCTGAGGAACATTTAATAAAATGCAGTGTTAACTTCAGTATCAGGTATGAGCTCTCATTATCTTTGACAACTCACCAAGCAACTTACAATTCTGATTTTAATTCACAATGTAATTGTATGAATCAGTAATACACACACACAACTAGCTGCAGTAAACTCACCAAAACCCAGGAAACTCCTATTAGAAACACCATTAGGAATGTCCAAGAATTTGAATTCTGAAACAAAGATTTTGCCCACTAGTACAGAATAGTAGGATGCATGTCCTGTTTAAATTTATCTGCAAGGATCTGTATGATTCCATTGTTTCTGATCTCTTGTAGTTATATATGAAGTTATATAACTAGTATAGTTATATATGTTATAGTATAGTTAGTATATATATAGTATAGTATATGTTATAGAGTATATAGTTATATACTCTTGTAGTTATATATGAAGAAAGACATATTTGGTTTAGAACACCTGCATCAGAGCAAGCCACTAAAATTTTCCTAGAATGACTACAGGAAATAGATAGTACAAACAAGCAGTAGAAACATCAATGACACACCCAAACTTCATATGGAAATCATCATTTTAAGACTGGTACTCCCTCCAGAAATACAAACAATACTGCTGGAAAAGCTGCCATAATCCAAAATTCTCATCATCTTTCAAAGGTAAGATAACATGAAACAATGCAACAAAGCAAAGAGAAGCGGCACCACAGATAAATTTGTGAGATAATCACACTTATGTCTAAGATAACCCTCAAACTCTACCACAGACTAAATACATATAGCTGGTGCCCAGGCTGCACTTGTCAGGGCTTTTACCCACAACCTATTTTCTCACTTTCTACCCCAAGGTCTGAATTTCTCCAAAACAAATTAATTTGGCTCTCACATTACATCGCGCTGGAGGCAGTATTGATACACAAAGATCACAAATGAAAATTAGACCACACAGAAGGGTATACTACATTTTCTCATATAAACACAATGTTAAAATGGGATTTAAACAGCAAAACATTAAAGTAATAGGATTTGAAAAAACACATAACATTTTGAAAAAAATTGTATTACCCTACCATCACCACAGATGAGACAAAATTGAACAAAAACGTGTAAGCATGTGGGAGACATTCTGCCATCGTATCACCACACAGTCAGTGCTGGCCCAGAAATGCACATCATTTTGCAAATCAGGAGGGCCCTCTGGCCCTCTCACTCAGAAACTCTGAGCAATAGTAAAGGCTCCAGTTAAACAAAATTCTAAATTAATTCTTCTTCCTTTTAGGCACAGGAAAAAGGACTTAATGCAAAGGGAACATTTATTTTCAAATATGCAACCCTGACTTACTGAAACTGAGCATCCTAGCAGGGCACTCAGCAGATACTCTGGTAGAACCTTCTTTGCTCTGCTCTGTCTTAACTTAAAATTATGCAACTGCTTGAACTGGTCTGAGGACTACATTTTACTGCTAATAGAAGAGTCTTTTCTTCACCAAAATCAATCTATTAGGGAAAAAAAAAAAGGCAATATCCCACCTTTAGTTCTGTTCATTTTGCATACCCCTTCTCCTTTCTTGGTGGTGGTCAAAAAACTAAAAACCAGTTTATTGTTACCCTCCACTGCCAGTCAAAAATAAAGCTAAAAGATGCCTTTTGCTTTTGTTTGTGCCCACACATTTCTGAGCAAAGCATCTTCTTCATATATTTCCTCTATTAAGATTCAAGTCATATTCTTAAATGTGTTATATCTGGAGAACTTGGTCTTTGAGAGATCAAATACACCTCCCCACCTGCCCAAAATTAGGCTCTGAATTCAGAAAAACATTATTTATACAGTTTTAATCTACGTTACAGTCCCTCCTCATTACCCAAAAAACCCTCTTAAGGCCACAGTTCAGATGCAGCATTTGAAGAATATTTTCTCTACCCAGAAATAGATTTTTCACACTGCTTTGTGGGCTACTACTGGGAAATACTGGGAAAAAATGGGAAAGGTTTTTCTATTTCCTTGTTGGAACATGCTGTTCCCCAGAACACCTATAGGCCTTGTACTTCATGGTTAAAGTCTCAAAGTTTGTAAAGCAAATCAGACAGTCAAAGTGGTTTGGGATGCAGCACAGGGCAGCTCTCAAGGCAGAGACCAAGCATCAGGGAAAAATAAAAGATGAGCACTGTGTTTTTACTTTATTTTGCACATCTTGTTATGGCCGGCTGGTGATATGCAGCTGTTAAAATGCAGTTTATAGGCACAAAACACAAAGCAGTACCGACCCTCCTGTAGCTCAGTAATTCCTTGTCCTCCTATCCACTGAAGGGCAGCACAGAAAAACACTAAGAAAGAAAGACTCCAATAAACATTTCTTGATAAATCAGTTTTAGGTTACAGGCTGCCTTCCTTTTTTACCAAGTATAAGGATTACCTACTTTTTCATCAGGTAGTCAAGAAAAAAACCTCATTTTCATATATAGAGCATTACTGGGAAAGAAATGAATAGTCTGTAAACACAAAAGCAGAGCCCACTTGAGAGGCAAGAATTAAGGGAGAGGAGAGGGGGAAATCGTGATTCAGTAACTGGAGGAAATCAAAACTAATACTGAAATGGAAAGATAAGACAAGTCATCAAGTGGGAGGTTAATAAACTCAGCACCAAGAATCGTGTCCTTGTTTAGACATCCTTACATGCTTAGAAACACCACAGGAGGCAGTGCTATTTGCCGTCTCCTAAAATGTCCTAATTCAAGGTCCATTTCTGCATGTCTTGAAACATCTGTCAGTTAAAAAAGTCACTACAGAAAATAGTTATGGAGGGTTAGCCTATGTGCAGTATGGTTTCCTTTTTTGTTGTTGTATTTTTTATTTTTTAGATACAGTAGAATTTTCTTCAATTTTTAAGAAAAGATACATCACCGGGATTTAAGATCTCTCTTTTTCTCTTGGGTTTTTTTTTCAGGTTCTGAGTTTGGCTTGTGGTTTGCTAGTTAAAATCAGTCTTCTAAATAAAAGCTAAAATTAATGCGGGGAAGCTCAAGAAGAAAGCTACAGTTATCTAGTATCTTCCCTAATCCAATTTCTTGATACTTTTAGAAATGTCAAAGTCTTTTGATAGCAATATGGCAAAATTAGCCAAGCTCATTTCAAGGCATCTTATCAGTACAACGGGATGCAATGTCAACAAAAGCTGCCTAAGAGCACTTAAGTTCTGACTTCCCAAACTGCAGAGCAGAAGTCTTGTGAGGAAACCTGTCTAAAACCTTGCTAGTTGCCCACCTAGTCCTGCTAACTGTGTGTGCTATATACCGCACAAGAACACAATTTCTTCAGATATTTTCTCCCATTCTGCATTATTTTACTGTCAAGCACATTTTGCTCTTTTACTTGCCTCTGTGTAAAAGAGTCAAAGGAAGAAACAAATGGAAAAAGTCAGAAAAATAATGTAAGTTTAGCACCCCTCTTTTAGGATGTACTCCAAAAAAATTGCCACAGAAGAACCACCTTCATTTGCAACAGCATAACCAAGGGGAGCAGCTTTTAGTTTTTTTCAATTTGCTTTTATAGACATACTACTTGTGATGTGTGATCCACTTCTTTAAGGAAAGAAGGTTCCCTAAGGATGCCAGAGATGTCCCCTTGATGGCAAATGAACATGGAGAGTTGGAGAGTAGCAACCATGGTAAAAATTTCATTCAGATTACTGTAAGCATTCCCACTGGTCTCCACAAAACACCAAATAAACAGGACTGGAAGTGATTCAATTCAAATTTCAGCCTTTGAATACTTATAAATATTCCCAAAGGACTAATGAGGAGTAGTCCATCTCATAAAAAATACTGACAGTACAAGATGAAGCTCACCCTTAAAATAGTGAGAGAGCTAGTGAGAGAACTAAATTTTTAATGGATCCAACATTTCCAATAATTTCATCCTACAGCAGAAGAGCATTCATCTGCTCTGCCTTTCTTCCTGGACAGTCCTATTTTAAATCAACTGCATCAGAAAATAGTTCTATTTATATATATATTACAAAATGCAATAAGGTCCTCTGAAACAAATTAGACTTGAGACATAAGAAGGGAGAACTATCACAGAACACCTCTGAATGGATTTGACAGCTTGCTCAGTTCAGACAAGTTACATCATTTCCATTGCTTCTCTATCCCTCAAAACAGGTTCCAGACTTTCACAAGACAGACTTGCATGAAGATATGGTTAAACTCTTGTTTGCAAGGCAACCAGTTATAACTGATCCTCAAAAAAACTGACCAAGATGCAAAATTCTTTATATTTACTGAATACTGGATGTCCTTCCATCTCCACACAACTAATACTTCTGTTCAAAGACACAGCAGCATTGATTCTGTTTTAATGTCTGTCTTGCTCTACTAGAACTTCAGACATATGGAAAATGTAGCAAATGCCCCACGTTAGAGTTTTTCAGAGTTTTATTGCCTTGTTTTAATTATCTAAGTTTACAATGTAATTCTTCATTACTTATCTTGCGTCACCCCGTTAGCTTCTCATATCAAAGAGCAATAAAAACTAAGTAGTCTCATGGAGTTCTCAGACACTTTTCTGAATAGCGAGGTTGGCCAAATTAGACTTCAAACAGCACTGCAACTCTTCTGAAATTCTTTTTAAATACATCATCTGCCATATTTTGAAAGAGTTTTCTCCAGCACACACTCAAATTAAAACCTAATTTAAAATGCTAGTACCTCACCTCACTCGGCAGATGACAAGCTTTGAGTGGCCTCATGGTTTTTCATTAAAAGAAACCTCATAACTTAGTCCTACAAAACAGCTCTAAGAAATTCTACATCATGGATTATTAAATTGAATCAAAAGGAGAAATATGCTTAAAATATAACATGAAACTTGGTAAAAATCATCCCTTAATCCAATTCAGCATTTATTTTAATTAAACCATTTATTTTTACTAACTCTCACCAAAGTCTTAAGAAAATCTGGTCACATCCAGCTACAAAAGGAGACAATATTTACAATTATTTCTATGGATGCCAGATTCCCATTTTGTTGTACTGTATTTCCCTTTCCTAAAACATCAACTTTAATACTACGGAGTAGATAAGCAAAAGAAAGCACAAGTAAAACCATCACCACCAATTCCAAACACAAGAGACAACCATTTAATTGTACTTTACTGTGCATGCTTGAACAGGTAATCTACACTTAAACAGAAGAAGAAATTTGTAGGTACTATTTCCAACTTCATATCCCATCACCGTTAAAAATGAAGTATTCTTAAAACACACATGTACATATATAAAATGCAGAGCAATAACAGAAACACTTATCATGGTCATCGAAAACATTACAAATCTTTAGTTTATTATAAAGCAGTGGGGAAAGTCAGCTGCTAGAAAATTACCTTAACTTTTATCCCTAGTCATGAGCATCACATATAGTTGAGAACACTCACTAAGAAACATTTTTCATTTAAAAATAAAATGCTGCAGCATACATATAAAAGAAAGGCAACAGCAGAAGTCCCAAGGCAATATTTTAGAGAATCTCAGTTTTCTAATATCCAGGCATATACACACTGCAGTATCTTTTTCGCTTCTGAAATAGAAGGCATCTCCAGAGACACTACTTCATCCTTGTCTAGGATGCTATCAGGATACTGAAGTTCAGAATCTGAGATGCATTCAGAGCCAAGGAACAAAGTCACTCCACAGGACAATTGCCTTCTGTGCCTGTACTGGGCAAATGAAAGTCCCTTCCTTGTGAAGAACTGAGCACTATGGACCCTACAATTAAAACTGCTGTCAATAAAGAGCACACATTCAGTGAAAAGTGAAAAAATATGAAAGTCACAACCATGATTCAGAACAATCTGGAAACTGAAGATAAGAATGGAGGGACAAGAGAAACAATAATAGTCAACAAAATGGGACCATGTTCAAGGTGTTAATCAGAACAGAGAACAGTTTCTTTTAATTTCAAGTGGCAAATACTGCAAAAAAAGAGGCCACAGAAGGCACCACAATCTCTGGGCCAAGCTCTAACAAAAAAAAAACAAAAAAAACCCTCCTCCAAAAAAACCAACAAAATTAAGCCTGTAAGAATGAAAAATGATTAATCACATCACCATCAAGATGTTTAAAGTACTTCACGTGCAAAGTAGCAGTCACCGATCCCAATTGACTGAGATCTGATTACAAAAACACTGGCGTCACCAAACCCATGGAAGAACAATGGCCTAAGGACAAGGACCTGTATGCTCTGTGTTTGATCTGTTATTTTCCCTGCTAGTAGTCCTCAGATTGTAAATGCATTGCAAAAATGCTGTCCTGAACACAAGGAAAAACACCAGCAATATCTCCTTTGCACTCTCTTTTGCAGAAGGCCCAATCACTAGTTGCAACTCCCTCAGCTTCTGGATACATGATGATAGGACAGAATCTTCAGCTCTGATGTGCCTGAAATGCTTTTCTTACTCTCAGAGCCTGTTTAGAATAAACCTTGTTGGACTTTATGAACCTTTGTTTTAAATCAGTTGCAGCTCTTGGCATACTATACAGAGGCTGCAGAAGAAGCTGCTCTTTTCCTGACATGAACACAAGCTTTCCAAGATGGATTTTGTAAAAGTTAAACTCTCCAGCAAAATGGCTGGAAAGAGCGACTGTTTAATGGTTTAAAACTTTTTCTAAGCATTGGTCACAGTCATCAATAGCCCAGCACTTCACCAGATGAAGCAGGACCAGCAGAAGAGTACTTGAAGCAAAACTCAGCTTCACAACTTTCTTCCTGTTAAAAAGGTAAAAACTGAAAAAAGGGAGGGGAAATAAAACATTCAGCAAAAATTACTGGAGCTTGTCTCCTCCTAGGTATATGAAGAAGAACAATTTGTGACAGTTGGGTATCTAGAAATATTCAGAGTACTTGTCCAAACACTGCCAGTGTCCTCCTCCTCTCTGCCAGACTTCCCATGAACTGAGAGAGCTCTGAGGCCTCAGAAAGGTTAGAGGGAACAAGGGAACCGAAGGTCAAAAACAAGCTTAAACTGACCCAGCTGTAACAACAAAAGCACACAGGCTTACAACTCAATAATTTTTTTACTCTAAAAAAACCCCAATGGTTTAAAAAGCTTTATCATTTTCTTCATACAGATTATATAAACACAATTTCTGGCTTACACAATTTTTATGTTTGCTTCTCGCATACAACAGTAGAAAAGGCTTTTAAAAGCCAAGTGAAAAAGGTGCATAAATGTGAATACTCCTAAATCACAAAAGCCTATAGCTGAATCCACACTGAAAACATTGAAAAGTTTATCTAAGCATGTTTTGTGAAACAATTACCTTATTACCTTGTAGGAAAATTCCCAAAGAAATAAAACAATTTCCCAGAGGACTGTAAGTGCTGAAGGCATAATTGTCTAAATGCACTAGAATTCTTTAAACTTCCAAAATATTTTGTAAGCTTGGGCATTTTTCCAAGGGGTAAGGATGTTCCTCTTTCAGAATGCAGTTGTGAGTAACTTCTTACCTCAGCAGGGTCTTTTCTAAAGCACCCTCTCCCCTCTCATCTCCAAAACCTTTACACAGCAGGTGAGCAAAAAGTGCAACACGTGCTTTTCACAAACAGGGCAGTTGCCAAAGCCACTCGATATTTTGATGTGCTGGAGGCTTTTGCAGATTACAGTCATGACAGACATCAGGGTCAGCAACATTGCATGCAGGCAATTCTCTCATGCTGAAATGCTCAAAGCACTGAAGGCCTTTTATCTAATGTACACACATTTTCTAAAGCCTGATCCTTGATATCCATGCCAAATATGCTTGAGAGGCGAAATGCAAAGTGAAATTATCGCAACATCTTTTACAGCTGGGAAATGCAGTTGTGGCCTGGTCTTACACATTCAGGCACATGACTGTAAACAAGCATTTTCCTAGCACATCTTTTCCCCAAACATACTGCCAGTTTTACCTCCAACCTGCCTTTTCAACCAGCCCCTGCTGCTAATTTATCACCAGGCCTTCCTCCCACTCCATCTTTCTTCGGAGAAGCTGCACATCAGCATCTGCAAATCCATTCCCTGCTCTCCTGTCTCTTCCTACTCTAATTTGCTGATGCCTTAAAACAAATTTGAAAGAGCACAGTTGTTTACAACATAACACAGATTTTTTTCCACTTTTCCTGAGTACTCCCTTCAATTCACCATCCATCGTTTTGTTTTAAGGTAGAAACAGTTTGCCTTGTCCCAGGCTTCCTCTATGGTTAACAGAGCAGTTCTCATTACAGCTCTCCATTATTAAACATCTCCCTTTTTTCCTCTGCTTGAGGGCACAAACGTGACAGAGACCAATTCTTATGATAATTGCCAAAAAATAAAATATTAAATGATAAAATATTCTTCACAAAAATCTGCATACAATATTTATAGTGAGCATGCCCATGCAGAAAATAAATTGTTTCCATGGATATATGTCAATGCAATTGAGTGTGAGGTGAGAAATCCAGTAAGTAACCCAACATAAGCAATATATGTCAGAAGGGAAATCACAGGAAAACAGCAGACTGACTTCAGTTACCAACAGCAGTGTGGAACCCAGGAAATACTGGCAATCTATTTTTTTTGTTTATGTTAAAAGATAAGATCTTTAAGGAGATACAGTCGTATAAGATGAAAAGGTTCACTTTTCTTGAAAGCAGAACACCATAAATATATGGTTGGATTGTGGATGAAAAGATGCATCATCTAAATAAAACTTAAGCTGCACATGGCAAGAAAACACAACAATAAAATCATCAGAATAAAAAGAAGTATCATGCTTTACACACTTGCCAGACCCTGCCTTCCTACATTAAAATTCCTAGTAAATTAGTCCAAATCCTTAAAAGAGGAAAAACAACAACAAGCAAGAGATTCTTCATATAAAGACTATAATTATTTTTTCAATTTAAATCCAAAACCCCTTTAAGCAAGAAATGAGACTTATTATTTCCTATTTATTCTACTGTTGTACCACAATGATTAAAGAAAGTCTCAACAACAATGAAGATGAAGTGGTTTCATATTAATTAAGTACTCATTAGAGAGAGACAACTTCATCCCTATCTCAACAAAAAGCACTCTACAACATCACAAGAACATCAGAAAGAAAAGCAACTCTGTATTCAGCGTTAAGCATTTCAGTCATTTTACTGATTTCAAGTAGCTCAGTAAAATATTCTATTTAATGTAGCTGATTTATATTAGGAAAAGACATGGTCATCCTGTGAAACTGGAGTCACACTGATCAGTACAACAGGTCTGTGCAATTAGAAATGACCAGCTGTAATTCAGAAATAAGCAATACTTCAGAGGATGATCTCCTATAAACCACAGACATTTAACTTTTACAGTTCATAAACTAATAAATCATGTGTCTGGGTGGGTCACAGAGGATCATCCTTAAGAGAAGTTAAAAAGAAAAGACCAGAGGCTGAGACCTGGCTGCTGTGGAAGTAACAGCACCAAGGAAGACTGTCCAGAGCAGCTGCCATCCATCCACTCAGGTGCCCAGCTTTAACAATGCCACAAGGCCAGGCACATCCAGAAGGACACGCCAGGAAAGCCACACAACACAACTTCTCTGTGTACCTTAGAGCAAAGAAACAAAACAATACTACAAGGCTTTGAGATTTATAAGACTGTCTCCGGGAAATAATTTTTTACATAAAAATATGATCTGATATCTCTTAAAGGCCTTCTTTTTTTTTTTTTTTTTGGCTAAAGCCAAGACAAAGGACTTGCACATTTCCTTCCTCTTTATCTTTCTCCTCAAGAACCAAGTAAGCAATGTAAAAGTCTAACCAGCTCACCACTTATCTTCACTAGCATTTATCTTATAACTCTGTTTCTGTAGTACTTTTTTCCTACATAAAACAATGTCTACTCACTTACTGTATATGTGTTATATATTAAAAACATGTATATACAAAACATTGACAGTTACACAAAAAACCACTCAACCAAAACCATTAAAATAAAATAAACCATTTTAATTTATCAAAATAAATGTTCTTCTCTGCCATTATTAGAAGTGCATGTAGGAGAAGACAGCTCACAATATTTCCAGTTTCAATAGGATTTTTCTATTTAAAAAGACAGCAACTTCATGACTTACCATTTTAGTGCTTTTAAGCTGAGATAGAGCTGCACAAATTTCCTCTGTGCCTTCTAAGACAGTACAACCATCTACCATGAAAAGCTACAGATGGCTTGTTACCTTAAGTGTACAGCCAGTGAAAACAAATGCCACATCAGGGCTGTTTCTCTGCAGAGTAACAGAGTTTTCAGTGTGATGGCTGCTTTAAAGGTTACAAGAAAGGTATTACTCAGTTATCTCTAACTTGCATTTTCTATGCATTGAACTCACACAGCTTCAGTAAAAAAAGTGTTCTGCTCATCACTTATGCATTTGAAGTGTTTTGCTTTATAAAGCTGGCATTCTGTCAGCTTAAAGATTGCCTGCTAAACTGCCCATCTTGGCTTGCATTATGAAAAACAGGAACAGGCACGCTTTTATGAGGCACACAGCCAAAAATGAGTAATACCTAACAATTTATATAATTACAGAAAACACAAATTTGCTGAGATGCATGTAATATGAAAACTAACTTCTATTTCCATTTTAAAAAACCTGTCTCACCATAAGTAACTACATACCTACAGAATTTGATTTCATGACACTAGCTCAGCATCTAATATTTTCTAATAGAAAGAGCATTCCATAGCTAACTCAGGGCAAATACAATGTATTCTTAATTATCTATATGCAGGTATTTTTTAAAAAATATGCATAAAGCAACTGATACTGGGGGTAAAAAGAAGTAAATGTTGTTTAGCACTTATTATTACCATGCAATCAAAAGAGTACCTACAGAAATTTTCTCCTCATTGAGAAGTACTTTTAAAACACAAGGCTTCACTATTTTCCCCTTAACATTTAGCACTGAACAGTGAATATTTACTTAATGCATATAAAATTCAAGCAATGACTGTAGTGTTTTCAACCATTAATATACTCTTCATTAAATATCTGCAACAGTATCAGCCTGTTAATACAACTACCTGCCAGTCAAAACAAACAGCAATTACAGTTCTTCTAACAATAAAAGGAGACTTGAGAAATGCAAAGAGCTGTGAAATAATACAAATATCTTCAGAACACACATTTAAGTCTGCAATACCACACCACATCAACATAACACCAGATTCTAGAAAACTGTGCTCCTGTGGTGTGAGTAAAACCAGGGAAAGAACTAGCCCTGCAAAAAGGCAACTTCCAAAGCCCACATACTGTTTGTGGGAAAGACAAGATCAGTTATTCCTCATGTAGCAAATCACACCCTATCATTTCCATTTCCAGCAATATTCATATAGCAGCTCACTGACACTTATATCTTCAGTTCCCAAATAATAACAACCAAAGTACATTTGCTTTTTTAGGGGTTAAGGGGAGGGGGGGTGTGGAGGGGAGGTGTGTGTTCTGATTCTTTACATTAACAAAACATGAAGGATTTGGCATGTATTATGACCATAGAAATTTCATCAAATTTAACTTTTAGTCTAAAACTTCTCGAGAGTGCCTTGGAAACTAACACTTATTTATAATTTAAATTTATCTGTGATGCATGTGCAATGACCTTACTGGGTTCTGCATCAATATTATCTAGACTTATTCTAGACTCACACACAAATTAGTCCAACTTGACTTTCTTTGTTATCTCATAGCTTTTTCCCCGCATCCTGTTTCTCTTAATTCTTTTTTAATTTTCCTTTTTTTAAATTTTTATTGAGACTAAAGCTCATAAAACCATTCCTTGTTTAATTTTTCTCCAGTTTCATATATTGAACAGATCACAGATACTTTAGCAATCTAAAAGGCTTCCCTTTTATGCTAAGTTCTAATTCCTCAGTCATAAGATTTCTGTCATCTTGCATCCCCCTGCACCTCCAACATCTTGAGCTCCTAAAACACCACAGCAGACTCTAGACAAAGGTGGCTCACCTTGTGTTCACATCTCCTGACATCCCTGCAGTGCAACCATTTTACACACCAAGCCTACGCACACGTGCACACAATGGACAGGCTGATACCCTCCTGAGTACACATACAGTGCTTTCTGCCTCCTTTCTGTCTAGATGGGAGCAAGCTCTTCTATATAACAAAATAAAATCCAGTCAGCTCAAGCTGTTCAAAAATTCACAGTAAACATAACACTTACCACTTCCGAGTTTGCATTGAAAAGCAAGGATAAAAATCAAAGGACAAGAGATTACACTGGTTCCATTGTTTCTTATCTTCCAAACTTCTATATTAAACTCCATGTTTATATGATAATCAGCTTTACAGCATTATTCCTCTTGAGTCAACCGGTTTACTGCCATGAAACCACTGCATAATTAGCCTAAAATGTACAAGCCACAAGTCCCTGTAATTGGACTCTACTATCTTATCCCCTCTATATCAGAGGAAACATCTCTCTTTCATGCAGTTATTTCAGTAAAACATGGATATAAGTAGTATAACCAATGCATGTGATTGAGGAAGAAGCAAGTACAACCCGAAAAATGCATGCACAGACCATCAACCACATTCTTTTGAAGCTGGAAATCAAGAAGGAGGGATGGAAGATGCAATTACCACAGAGTAGTAATGAACCATTTTCATTTGTCTCATGATTTCCAGCTGAAAAATTTGGGGAAGTGCCAAAGCATTCAGGATGTACTAACAACACCCTGTATTAGGCCTAAACACATTCAGCTGCATATTTGCTCCAGACTAAAGCTGGTGTCAGAGTATCCAAAATACATCTCTAACAATGGAACGGGTTGCTTGTTTGTAAAATAACAAGGTTAAAAGTCACCATTCCCAAACTCATTTTTGTACTTTAAAAAAAATTATGTAATAGTCAATATGTATCAATACTTAAAACCCTGATGGGAATCTAAAAAAATAAGTTAATCAGCCAAATATTAAATATAAATGTTCATATTTTCACTTCTTGCATTTAGGAAGCAGTTGCTCATAAAAAAAAAAAATAGACAAATGTATCATCACAGGGGGAAAAAATTTTAAAAAGAGAAAAAATTACCACTAAATGGATTTACTCAAAACAGCTTTCACCTACCTAAAATGAATTAGGGAAGTTACAAATACAGGTTTCACTTTTATATTTAGAATAGCCAGACCAGCAACTCACATGAAGGCACAAAGTTTGATGCAGTCCATGCTGAGATGCAGTTCCTGGCAGGGTCACAGTTCAAGCAGGGACAGTAGAGCACATGCCAACACCTGAACTACTGCCAGTATACTGAAATAGAAGCTCTGACTAAATCCTCATCCAGTTTTGACCAGAGTAGAAATCAGCAACCACACTGGTTTTGGAAGTCAAACATCATCACTTTAAAAAAAAAAAAGGGAGAATATTTTAAAAACCCTTAATCCAAATTAGTATTTGAAGTTTCAAATCCGATTTTAGCTCTTAACAGGCAGGTATCTCTAATCTCCAGCTTTCTCTTTTCACATTTCTCAGTGTTCTGAAGCACAAAAGATTTTAGAGGTCTTGATAGTTCCAGCAAAAATCCAAACACTTCCAAAAAAAACCAAACCTATGCTGGCTTGGCATCGGAGTCAGGCCAATCAATTTCTCCAAAGTCTAGAGCACTAGAAAATACACTCCAAATAGTTATACTTACAGATAGCTTGTGTCCAGCAGAATAGCAGCAAAAAAGGCATTTGCACATCACTGAACTAAGTTAATAGATTTGTTTTGCATTCAGTACCCTTAGTCAGCAGTACTCTGATCAGAAGGGGGCACATACATGTACAGAAAAAACAAAGAAGTCCAAAACTAACAAGAAGAAATCAGAGGGAAAGATTAGAAGTGAGATATGGCTTGCTTTTGTTAAAATGCAAGAAAAAAACACAAGTTCATTTGACTGACGCTGTTCTGTCTGCATATACCAGATATGGTCTCTCTCTTGTGGGGTCCTCAGCAGCACAAGCCACAAGGACACCTGGGGAGAAAAGGAAGAAAAAGAAACTTTCTGGGTAAGCAGAGAGGCCATTGATTCAGACAGCCTGTTGATTTTACAGCCTGACACAAATTTCCTTCATTATTTCCTACTAACTGAGAATGAAATATTAAAAGATTTCTGTGGCATATCCTTTGATACAGCAAAACAGCAAGTGGAAAAGTGTCTACACTCACATAAACTCATTCAAACGAGGCACATGAGGCAGATTTTTGCATTACCTCCATTTCATTTGCATGAAAACAATCAGCCTTCAAGCACTGAAAAACTGCTCTTTAAAGTGTAGGTCAATAGCATTAATGTGATTTGTCAGATACTGAGAGGAGAGAGGTGAGCAAGGGATAGAAAAGTCTTTTTCCCATTTTATCAGAAAAAAAAAAATACATCCCATAGTAAAACATACACTAAGGTGTCCTACCTGGACTGTCTCACAGGAGCAGCCAGGAGGGCATGGCAAAGTGTCAGCTGATCAAGTACAGTGAAAATCAACTGTGTGATGGACCCAGTGGTTCTGTGGCAAGTCACTGGTCACAGAAAGGAAATCCTGACTCCTTTAAGTTCTGATTCTGACTTGTCAAAGGGCTACACAAAAATAGGGGAAGTGACCAGGCCAGCTATTACTAGAATTTTGATATAGCTATAAAAAACTCATTTTAAAGTACTGAACAAAATTCAGTACAAAATAACTTACTGGCTTTATGAATATTCTCTTCCTGCACAAACATATGTCTAAAAACATAAGAACCTTTTGGTTGAATTATTATATAGGGAAAAAAAATTATACTATGTGTTTATGGTGAGCAAATAAACACCATGAAGTAAAAATATAGATAATATAATAAAATACATAGCCAAATTTTTGCCTGATAATAAATATATTTATTAGGATTATTCCCCAAAATGTAAAGCCAAACATTAAAAAAAGGGAGATTTAAATCCTTATCAGCTGCAGAGCATTTACAAAGATGAGAGATCATGATGTTTACAGGGCAAATATGGACAGGCAGCTTGCCATTTTCCATTGTTTGAATTCAAGGCTTTCAGATTCAGAAGTCTCAGTGGTATTGCTGCTATGACTAATCCACTGCGTCAATTAGTTCATTCTCATTATTTGTTTCAAGAAAGTTCCCACTATCTTCTTTAATAGAAGCAAGTTACAACAAAGTTTGAGGCTTTTTTTGGTTGTTGGTTTTGTTTTTTTATTTTTTGGGTTGTTTTTTTTTTTTTATTCTACGTGCCAGCTCAGCCCAGACACTGAATATTTTCTTGTTTCTCAGGAGAGGTATGTCCCTTCAGACAATAACCTTGATGTAAAAGCACAGCAATTTAAATATTGGTACACACTCCTCTCTCTCTACAGGTTTAATCCACAATTCAATTCCTCACGATGATAAAGTCTGTTCCATGGGGAGTTCAAAAGAGTTTCTACGCATGGGCCACCAGGATGTGACTTGAAAAAAAAGAAAGTTCACAGCCATGACCATATCACTGCATTTCTGTTTGAAGTTTTCTTCTTACCTTTTATGTCAGGATTAGAACATCTTTGAGCAGAACTGCGAAAAACTCAAATTCCTGATTACAACAACCTAGAAATTACTTTTTCTGGAAGATGTATTCTTGTAATAGCCAAAATCTTAAAATTAAAACCATTGCAATAATATCCATTGCAAGAGTCTAAAACACTTATAGAATGCTGCATTCTAAGTGGCTCCATCCCAAAGGCACAGGCTGACCACCCAGCAAATCAACTGCTATGATGACAGTGGTCTTCTAACTCAAAATCCAACCCTTTATTTTAAAGAAACATGAGTTTCATTCACTAAGTTTCTTTATAAGATGAAAAGACTTTAAGACCCAATTATACAAGAAACTAAATATGCAAAAAACCACTTACCTTTGCACTATCCAAAAAAATAACCAAAAGCCAGGTAGCAACCAAAAGAATGTATTTAGCAAAGAACTACTAGCATTTCAAAAAGAATACAGCATGCCCTACCTTTGTCTCTTTCCCTGTACACACACTTTTCAATTTCTTCCAGTAGCAAAACTACCTCACAAAACCATAAATATTAAACTGAAAATGCAAAAGATGTATCAAGTCATTAAACCTCACCTCTGGATTCTCTGAGAGCCACTGCAATATTTTTCTAATGTGGAACATTTCTGATTAGATTGGCTCATGCATGTGAACTTCATAAAAGTCTGTGCAAAAAGTAACTATTCTCATAAAAGCCAAGAAAACAACTCCCTTCATTGCACTCAATAAAATACTGTTTATTCTTTAGCCTGCCTAGATTTTTGTGACAAAACCTGACCTGATTCTTAATGTAAACAATAAATTTCTTGCACCAGCTTATTACTGAAGCAGTTTAAAATGGTAAGTTATTTAAAGTATTTATTTCTAAAAATACTAAGTGGTTATTATTATAAATAAACTTAAGCCATTGGTAAAAAATATATTAGAGACCAGTCCCAGTTTTCCCTCCACACACCAGTCTGTTTCTTGAGCATAACAATTTGAGAGGGCAGACACCATCTTTTTTTCCCCCCTGGGTCTTTCACCTAGCAACAAGAAATAGAAAAAAAAAAAAGTAATAGTTTATAGGGAGTGCATGAAAAATGCAAATGCACAAATCTGCCATAGGAACTCTAATCTAATTCATTGCTTCTACTTTAATCTCTAAGTATTTATTCAGACTCCAATACCCTCTCATGGCAACAGTATTATCACATAAACTTACAAAAGAAAAGAATGGAAAAGGACAAATGTGACCAAGTGACTTTCCCTCTCCCAGCCTTCAGGTATTTTTTGACTCCACCTTCTCAAAGTTACTCAATGGTATATTCACTTTTTCAATGACCCTAAGCAGCTGTATTGGAAGCTAACAGGCTACCAGAATGCTGAAACACTATTACACTCTTTCCTCTCAAAGACAATCCCAAATTCAGGTTAGAAGCTATAGTGACATCCAAAATTTAAACAGCCAGCAGCTGAGGGAATTCCAAATTCTCTTTTCACAAATGGGTTCCAGCGTCAATGCTACTGTCCCTAAGTAGCTGGCAAATGCCCCACAGGGTCAGGCCAAAGGTGTGTCTGGTGCAGTGCTGCATCTCCAAGAGAGTGAGATGAGTCACCACAGGTTTGCCAATTTCTGCAGCTCTTGAACTAGAGATGCTGGATGGCAATATTTCTGATGCCTCCTTACTGAGCTGTTCCCTGTGAATTAGACAGACTCCCTTTCTGATCTGATTGCCACCCTTAGCCCCCACCACCTCACACCACAGCAAGCGCCAGGAGGTCACTGCTGCCTGGATATCGTTGTGTTTCAAGTTTCTCTCTCTTCTTGTATCGCAGGAATTAACAAATGACAGTTCCCAAATGCCATATTGTGATTTCCTAAAACTCAGCTGTCTTCCCCACACACAGTCTGTTCCTCTCCATCATGAAGAGTTCATGGCTTTATTCCTTCCTCTTATTCTATTTATCCATCTCCTAGTGACTACTCATCCATCCCTAGTCTCAAGTAAAGGTTTGAGAAAAGGGAAAAGGCTCAGTCATTTGCTGCAATGTAACCCACTTGGAAAAGTTTCAAAAGGAAAAAAAAAGTGAACATCCGATATGAAAAAAGTGCATTTCTCTGCCACCTCACTTACACCTGACGTGATGGACAAAAGCTAACATTTGGAACAAAAAGGTCTAAGCAACACTAGCTTGAATACGCACGGGGTAATATCATCCTCTAGTAGTCAATAACATGAAACATTTTTCTGGTTCTAAAATAATTTTTATTTAATTAGTTTCACAGAGATACACCCGCATTTTCATACACATTCATAATGGCCAGCTGATACAGTTAACTAGATGATTATCTATCTTATTTCTGTAGTTAGAAACAGTTTTTGGTGGTTTTCTGTTTCAGAACTAAACAGATACAAAGAAACAGGATTCAAGCTTAATTTTCAAGATCTTTAGTGCCTGGCCAAGGCCAGAGTCTATTTCATCTTTTTTTTCTGGGCACTTGCTCAGAACCATTCCATACTACATTGAAGCACTTCTTTGTGCACACCTCTGTTCATGTATGGGAATATTATTTACCACTACAAAATCATATAATGCTCAAATTCCTCATCCTTTTTCACAGCAAAGGTGCTAAATAAATGCATTGTGTTCTCTTTCTTTGAATCCGACTTACAACAAATGGTTCTCAAAAAAATATTTCCTCTTTTTTGTTTCCCCTATCCCAAAATGTACTTCATAATGCATTTTATGAACAGAATTACATATTTCATCAGGCACAAAAAAACCAACTAAAGCTGAAATTCAGATGCTGTTTTTCAGTCCTTTCTCTTATGATCAACACCATTTTACCAAGTGAACAAATACAGTGAGATACAAGTCAGAAAAAGGAGTCGTCATAGCAGTTCACCCCTGATTGGAAAAATATTAATAGCCTCAGGCAAATCAGTCATTAACTCTTACTGATTTGGAGGGTGATATAGCATTAATAATTCAATAAAAAACACATTGAGTAATAAAAGCTTAGGGTTATTTATTTAACCAATTAGATCATTTTTGGCAGCATCCCTGCTTTTGAATAAATCATGCACGTTCTTCAATTAATCATGAGAATTGAAAACTACAAATCTGCAGTCTCTATCTCCCAGTCGAAGAGATACATTGCTTAAGAAGCCCAAAAGATTGAGGGAGAAAATAAGAATAATTTATATTCTCTGTGGAAAAAGAGAGTTGGCACTGGAAGATGTGCTAATTAGCAAAGCTTGGCTACTGATGCTTAACGATCTGTTCCTCATGCACCACTTCCCAATCCACTGAGAGACAGGTACAAATTGCACCTATAAAAAGTTATAATCCATTAGCATGCATATGAGGTGCATCTTGTTACCACTAATGTTCAACAGTCCCCTCTAATCTATGAGAGTGGCAGAAAGATGCAAATGTTTAACTAGAACACTATACTGAATTACCATGCATGTCATTTATTAACAGCTTTATTTTATTCAGAAACCTCACTGTGACAAACCATTACCACCCTAGCAGTGTAAAGTCAAGGGCCAGGGGGGTCAGTGTTTTGAATGCTTCAGTTTTGGTGTTTCTACAGGGAATCAGTGCATTTTTCACAGTCTATATAAACTCTTAATTCTCTACTATAAATTCTAAATTCCGTAAAATACTGTCCAATTCAAAAGCCCTGTTTGGGGTCTCTTTTTCACCAAGCCAAACTCTCCAGAGTGCATCCTCAACTGGAGTTACAAGTTGAATGCTCAATTTAATATCTTCCAGATATAATATCAGATATATCTTGAGATTCATATTGGCTCTGCTTTTTCAGACAAAAAACTAAAATTAGCCATTACAAATCGAACAATCCGCTTCTATCTGATAACTAAAGTGGCCTTAGCAAATGGATGAAAGAAAAATATAAAAGATAGCCATCACTTCCACAACTCATAATGCAGTTGTGTTCTTATAATTAAGTCTTCTGACATTTAAACTGGGATTTCATACTAAAAACCAGAAGGTGATGCTTATTTACTTTTAATGTTAGTCATCCCAGAAGTAATGCTTCACAAGTTGAAAAACAATCTTTATAATGATTATTTTCAAAAGAAAATTTCACCTTCATTAAACAGACTAATATGCTTGCTTTTGAGAGAAACTTGCTTTTGAGAGAAATCAATGAATGCTAACTCAATGTAGATCTTATATATAGACCTGAAAAACAAGAGTAAACTAAAAGAAAGAAAAAAGACACCCACAACAAAAACCACCAAACATATCTACATTGTTTTCCTCCATTTTTTTTCAGAGTAAACTAAAATTAGACCACAAAACTGTTTTGCATTATTTTAATCCAGTAAGATTCCTAATTCTGGTTCAGAAGACGGGGCATTAAGTCAATTTTGACTGTCAATATCTAATTTCTCTAGCATTTTGGGGCCTTAACAGGTTTAGACCATATTTTTTTGTTCTTTTTAAGTAAACATTAAGTATTTCAACACTGTCACCTTCTAAATCAGCACTTTCAATAAGGCATGCTTATATCACATCCATATGTAATCACCTATCCACACATCCCAGTTTTCTGAGGGGAAATATCTGAGCAACTAGCATGAACAGGGGACTTTTTGGTCTCTGCAACTGAAAACACCCAAACTTCTAGACATCTACTTCTATATGCGGAGGGAAACAGCTTTAGAGAAAGAAATGCATCCCCAAATTAATGAACACCTCATTTTTTAAAAAATTATCTTCCTATTTAAAATTAATCTGTTTTTCTCATTAACTATTCAATTAGTCCTCAGTGAAAAATCTGGTATTACTTCACACAACTAACAGTTGTGAGTTTTGGTTGGCTTTTTGGGTTTTTTAATTAATCCCCTGTGCAAGAAGAGGCAGGAAATGCTTCAAATCTCAAATGGATAAAAGGACGACTTGGTACTTTTTG
Organism: Passerina amoena; assembly: GCA_013401095.1. Classification (NCBI taxonomy): domain Eukaryota; kingdom Metazoa; phylum Chordata; class Aves; order Passeriformes; family Cardinalidae; genus Passerina; species Passerina amoena. The sequence goes on along the minus strand of WBNP01004440.1, from coordinate 61,221 downwards.
AAACTGCATCTCAGAACAAGATATACATATTCTACACCCAAAAGTTTTCTTCTCTAGTAAGGATTTTAGAAGATAAGAGAGTGTTAGTGTGAGTTCTGAGCAAGGAGTATGAAAAAAATGAACAGATTCATATCAGTAAACCCAGAGCAGGAGCCCAACACACCTGCAGTTCCACAACCCTGACATGTCAGCAGAGGCCTGAAATGTAGCAAACATTTAACAGGTAACAGAAATAATATTCCTATTGTTACTTATTGTTCAGGCACCTAGAAAGTATATTATATGGTTCCAATACAAACCCAGGAGCACAACAGAAGACAGAAGCTTTGAACTAAGACAGAAAAGCAAAATACAAAAAGCAAAGAGCTGAATAAATAGCACCATGGTGACAGCATACTTGTATAGTTTTTCAAACCACTAAAATGCACAAGGTTTAGGAGGTACTTTTGGCTTTTTAAACCATTCTCTTCAACTGTCATGATGAAGTCAATGTGGTGCTGATTCCAGAATTGATCTTCAGCATCTGTTCTGCTAAATGACAATGATTCATTCTGTCCTGTTTCTCAGTGATGCCCAAACTAAGTGTGCATACCTCCTGTGAACAAATACCAAAGCTTTCAAGCCACCAACACCATGTGTCAACCAGCAGTTTTTCCGCCTTTCCACATCCAAAATACCTCTCTTCCCATTCCTGTTTTCCTCACTACCCAGTACATCCTAATCGGTAGGGATCCTATTACATGTCATAAGTGGAACAGACATACAGGGTTTTCTTCCTTCTCTCTTTTAGCCATCAATAGAAGGAAAACATAAAATATAATAATAATGATTACTTGTAGTAGCACTGATTAATCTGGATGTGATTTGGAGATGTTTCTTTTTCTGTTTATCAGAAAAAAAATTACTTCAAGCAAGCAGTAACTTGTCCATGCAGGAAACAAAACTTTAACAACAAAACTGGTTTTAGGTGAGGAAATATGATAGCTTGCACCCCAGAATTCTGACAGAATTGGCCCATGAAGTCACAGGTGTGACAGCAAGGAGTTTTACCAACCAATCTATCAAGACAAACACAAGTACTTAAGTGGAAAAAAAATGGTGAGTGGGAAACAAAAAAACACCATCTATGTCAAGTCAGGCAGAAGCGAAAAAAGTGGAGCAGCCCAAAATCAGAAGAAGTCAGGTATCCAGGGAGCTACTTTCTTTCAAGATGGAAGATGATTAAGAACCCAAAGTGGAATAGAAACCTAGGACAAAAAATGCAAATAAACCAAAACCATTCAAACGTGCATGTGTATGACATTTAAAGAAAAATGCATGCCTTGCCTTCGAGAAAAGAAGGCAGGAAACTCTTTAGTATGGAGTAGAATTTGCTGGTAATTTCTATAAAACCTTTCAGTAATCACATAGCTTCATTCTATTAGATGCAAAATTTATTCTGAATAATATGAACTTTTCCTTCAGATTTCTACAGCTGCAGACTGTGAAGCCTCACAACAGGAATACTGCCTGCTGATTTGCTGTAACAAGTTTTTGCAGCCCTGTGCCAAACTCTTCTCAGCAGTTTACAGCACTTGCACAGCAGCTACAGCATGTCCTGCCCTGCACTCATCACTTAGCATTCCATAAAATCACAATACCTTCCAGCTTGGAAATATAGGATGACCAAGTTCAATGTTCTGCTCAAAGCAGGGACAACAGTGAATTTAGTCCAGGTTGCTCAGGGCTTCATCCAGCGTGGTCCTGACAGCATCCAAGCGTGGAGAGCTCACGCTGTCTCTCAGCAACAGGTTCCAATCCTTAAATATCTTCAGAGTGATTTTTTCCTCCACTCAGAACTGGAAGCTCCATGCTTCAATTTAGGACTTACCTCTCACTTTTTCTGCACATATGTGTGCATGTACTAGGCCTCCTCACACCACCTCCTCTGCAGTCTGCACAACTCAAGCAGAATTGACCCAGTCTCTTCCCTCCCTTCCATGCTCCATTCCTCTGACAGTCTCCCTGCCTGTCTGTGGCTTCACTCAAACTTATCAGCATTCTTGTGCCAGGAGAGCTAAAACCTGGCACAGGACTCCACACATGGTCTAACAGGTGTCAAATTATGACTTCACCTACTGGCCCTACTCCCATTGATGCAACCAAGAACATTGTCAGGGCACACAGCTGGCTGTGTTTAGAGTTCTGTCAACCCACTCCCAGATCAATTAACTCTAAGCCATCTTGGTTGCATCATGATTTTTGTCCTCACAATTATACTGATCTATATATTCATCCAGATACCCCCAGATGCAAAACTGATACCCTGAACTACAACGATAAAGTATTTAAGGAAAACTATTTCCCATATGAAAAAACAGGCTGGCTAAGAGAACAAAGAACACATTTAGTTTAGAAAGAGCTATTTGAATACAAAAGCCAACCAAAACACAAAGATATACTATAACAAATAAATCAAAAACTTTACACAAATCAACAGGCACCCTTAAACTGATTTTTCCACTTTTACAATACTAGGATCTTGTTGACCACAAATTAGAGAAATGAAGCCAAGTTACCACATTATCACTTCCTGTGACTGTAGCACCTTGCAGTTCCAGTCAGAGTCAGATTTCTCGACTGCAGAAATATTTTCAAAATTAACTTTTAAGTAATCATTCACAAGAGTCCATAAATGTTAAATTTTTTCACAAAACTTCTGGTGAGCTGTGTGTGCATAAATCTTTAAGCAGTTCCAATTTATAACTCTCCTTTCATGTTTGACAAGCTCTGGAGAGCTTTGTTATCCCACTTCAAAATGCAGCAATTTCAGTATTCCAAAGAATGTCAAAGCATGGGGACATCTGAACAAGTCACAATTTATTAACAATTTAGCAAACATGCAAATATATTCTGAAGGCTAATAGATAAAAAATATGATGGACTAAACTGTATTGCTTTCAAGACATCCATGTAATTTCTTAATTCAATTAATTGAATACATTTAGATAACCACGTTAAATCAATACATATAATATTTTTCCTTTATTTTAGCATCCTGCAGTTCACTGGAACATAACAAGCATTAATGAGTCACATAAACAGAATAAAAATTACCCATATGAATGCTGGGATAATTCACTATGCTTACAATTTGAGTTACAACATTTTTGATAGAAGTACACTAGCTTTCAGTCTCTAGGCTAAATATTTAAACTTGCAAAGTTTGAATTTCATACCCCTGAAAAATTAACTTGACAAACACAGACAGTTTTCACAGTAAACTTTCACACTGACCAATAAACTTCAAACAAATCACAATCTTGGTCTCAAAAGTGTTGACATAAAAAAACACCTTCAGACTTCAAATATTGTTTTTTAAAAAGTAAGCACTATTTTTCTGTTATTTTTCTTAAACTAGAGTCTAACCATTTAAACATACAGCATTCTTTGAGTATATTAAAACCAAATCATTTTCAGAGGTATGTATTGCCAGAACTACTACTCCACAATTTAAATGCCCATTTATCATTTTATATGAAATAGAACGGTAACTTTTACTCCAGGCAATTTTTATGTCCCTGACACTGTGATCCATTGAGGAAAGATAAGAACAACCTGGCCAGTGGGAAAAGAAAGAAAAGCACTGCAGCTTTGTGCTCTCCTTCAAAAAGTGAGCCCACTAAAAAGCAGATCTCAGCTGAGCTTCTGTTCATGTTACTGGCCATCTAGAAAGTGCACTTAAAAATTCAAAATCAGGATTTAGTGGGGAAACGTTCTACTTTTCTGTGCATCACCTTAAGAAGCTGCTCAGTAGCACCATGCAAGATGAGCACACTACAAAAATCAAGCAAAACAGGTAGAACAAGATGCAAAACTTATCCACTTAGGTCCTTGAGATGGAAAATGTTCTAACTGGAGAAGGGACACCTTGGACGCAGAGAGGGAGGGTCCAGTGCCTCTGGGAGGCCAGCCACCTTCTGCCCTGGGCAAGGCCTGCCAAAAAAGCCCTTGAAACTGGCAGGAACCCTCTGATCTTGAGCTACCACCAGCCAGGGCAGGCCAGGCACCATCACTGACAATGCCATGAAATCACGGAGACCAGGTACTAAGTAGAAAATTAGTTTATTTCTGCTCCTGTTCTTCCCTGTTTCTAGAGATGAACAAAAAAGCCACTAGGGACAGCATCTATTTCTGCAGACCACTGCTGCTCTGAGAGGACATAGCTGGCAGGAACAACAGCTCCTCCCCTCTGCTTTTTCACCTGCAGGGTGTTCCACAAGTGGACTTTACAGCAGCTTGAAGTGACCCAGAACAGCACAGCAGCCACCTGAGCCAGGGCAGGGCAAGGCTGGTGCCCCATGGCTGGGAGCAGAAGGTGTTGCAGGACAGGGATGAAGCCCTCCTGTCAGCGACAGAGCCTTGACACCTGTGCCTGTACCTGGGTGCAGGTGTCAAGATGTTGTAGCAGCCAGAGCTGAAGGGGCAGCCTCTGTGTGAAGCATCTGTCTGGAGCTCCCACCCTGACATAGCTGCAGCGGCCCCAGCGCAGGGCACGGCTGAGCCCCTCAGGGCCAAGAAAGCCTGGGCAAGGGAGGGCAAAACGCTGCCCAGAGCCAGGGCTGAGCCAGGGGAAGCAAACCAGGAACACAGAGGAGGAACATAGAGACCCCAGGAGCAGCTGGATGGGCAGCTGACAGCCAGTCACAGTCAACCCATCACACATCTTTGGTAAACACCCCTAGACCACCTGAAAGCAATGCTGAAAACACTACACCACACTCAAATTTGCTATTCACCCTTGAGGATCATCATCCACAATACTCGAAGGCAGACACAGGCAGCATCAAATTATCAAACAAGAAAATAATGTCAGGTTTCTGTGTTAAGCCATCAGAGTTTTGGAAAATGGTGTGGCAAACAGTGCTGACTTTTAAAGGACGTATCCCAATTCTACGAGTTTAGAGATTATTAAAACTCCTTGCTCTTATTAGAAATAGCGTGGCTATAAAAGTACAAAAATTAATCAGAGACTCAAGGTCACATATAACATTTGCAACTGTTGTCATCATATTGCAAGAGTTCTATTGTCATTATATTGCAAAGGTTCCATTGCTAGATTTTCATACCTCCTTGATGTTTCTCGTAGGCAGCTCCTCTAAGCACTGATTCTTCCTTCTTCTCACAGTAGCAAACTGAGTCCAGTTCCCCCTCAGCTAACCAGTCCACTCTTTTATAACACTCTTCCTATTGGCTACAGCTGCAGCCTGTTAAAATCAGGCCTGCTCCTAATCTTTAATAATTAACCCAACTGCAACTCTTTAGGGGGTAAGATTACTTTCTATACCACATTTACTTATATTCTATCCCCCCACATGCAACTGTATCAAATTCATTAGATCTCAAACAAATAAGCCCTTTGTTTGCAGCCCACCTTCCATATTTTCCCAAGCATTGTAAAGTCTTTTGTATTGAAAAGTACTTTGTTGATTTGTAGGGTTTTTTTTAAATAAAAACCTTATTTTTTTCCTTCTTCCCCTCCCTATTTTGTTTTAAGAACTCACAGCCTACCACTACCAAAGTCCATCCTCCAGTATCATAAATACCATTAATTTCAAATGAAATAAGGCTTTGATTTCAAGAGATTACTCTCATCTCTATTACAGGTACTTGTGCCCTCTGACAAATCTGCTATCCCAAAAGAATTCCCAGCCAAACTAGTAAGCTACTCCTACAATACTCCTAGAGTCTTCCTCAAGTCACGCAGTATGATAGTACTTGGGTGCCAAAAATATTTTGGGAATTGTTAACATGCTGTTGAGTCTCTTCAGTGCAGGAACATCTGCTGCCCAGTGCAGGGAGGGAGGAGAAATGCTGAGACCCACCAAACACTTCTGACACAAGAGGGTAAGAAAAACTTCTCCCACGAGAAAGAGCAGTGAGGTTTAGTCCTGTGTGTATCCCAGGCCGGGCATTTCCACTACTGTTTAAACTAATTTACTTTTACTAGCCTGAACCCTAAACATCTGAGCAAACAATAATTTATCCTTTCCACTACCAAGTATTTCCATTAGTAGAAGAGACTACATGGAGAAATGCATTAACTGCCAATGCAGTATGAAGAATGTTGCACTATCATTTACAAACACCACATCTCAGAAAATAACTCCATCATCTGCAACAATTGGGTACTGGCAGCCATATCAGAATTATAACATAAGCTATCAGTAGATATTTATTAACTTTACTAGTCCAATAGATAAGATTTGTAAGGCATTAATTTAAATTTTATTTAATATCGTTTTCCTTTAATATTTTTATATTGGGAACAAAAAATATTTCATTGCACATTATTTAAAAGCTTATTAAAATCTTGTCAGCACTTGAGTGGAAGTTATTAATTAGAAATTCAAGAATTGTTTCTTTAAAGTCCATTGGAATAGTGCTAACAGTTAAGTACTTTAAAAAAAAAGATGTCTAAAAAGTTTCCTATGTTACTTACGTTTTATTAAAATTTAATCTGCAGGGAAGCTGAGAGGGGCAGAAAAACAAGTTCATTTTGTTACAGAGAAAACTGATTCCCTTCACCCCACCTCCCTCCCAAGCTCAGGTCCAAATGACCATATTAAGATTTAAATTTAATCGAGTAAAATAAAAGTGTTCACCCCAACCACACAATTATAATTTAAGAATATTCACACTACATCTGAATGTTCTAATATGTATTCATGGAACAATTTATACAAATTAGTTTTGTATCAGCTTCGTTATTTTCGAATATTAAAAAAGGTTCCACTAACAAAAAAAAGATGCAATAGAGGAACGGGAATGAATTTATTAAACATATTAACATATATTTCCTTTACATTTGGCAATTTGTCCCTGAATGCTTTTTGAGACAACTGTATATAAACAAAAAAACCATTAACTTATCTACACATATCAAAATACACAGTCACTTTATAAAACCTATGTTGTTACTATTCTCTAAGTCATAATTTCTCATTAATTTTTATTCAGTGTCATTGGTAATTTTAAGTGCTAAGACAACTCAAATGCTACCAGGTCTTTCATCATGGCCAATATATGAGCCACTCTAATTTGTTTTGACAGAGTTTTTACAGAGAAACCAAGTAGGATTTCCTGTAAGAGAGATACTGACTTTTGAACATACTATTCTACTATTCATCCAAATTTTACAAACAGTAAAAAAGCCTTTCAATTACACGCTGCAGACTTAGAGCTTAATGATAAAAACCTCAACATATCAAGGTACTTTAGAAGCAACAGTGTTCTATATGTCAGAGTGCAAAATTTTAAATGCCTTTTAAGAATAATCTCACTCTTATGCAGCATTTTCCCCCAGAAATCTTAGGCATCACAGCAAGTCATACAAAGGTAAAATGGCACTGATGAGCAATCACTGACTGAAAGTAGAGTTATGAAACTGGAGCACAGAAATGTTTTTGTCTCCTGTACAAATTTACACCACTGTTTTGCACCTCAAACTTTCATTGATCTTGCAAAAAGTTTTTTAATAACATTTCACAGATGAAAAAGTGAATATCTATACTCTTACAGAACACGACCAAAAGGCCTATAATCTGCCCTTTGTAGAGAACCTCTTTGGAGATTTTGTCTAATCCCCATTATCAACCTCTCAATCTTTAACAGACAAAGTCTGGATTTCAATTCCATACTTTGTGGCAATTTGAGTTGACAATGTTAAACTTTGGAAAGTAAAAATTCTAAGAACAGGAATTACCTTAAGGAATACACTAGCTTTGTCTTCCAATTGAAAATATCAATAGAGAAATATGATTTATTCCAGGAAAGCTGATAACACAACTCAGTCAGAATGATAAATGAAGACAGCATTACACCAGCTTAATGTCTTTTGTTGCAGAACAGTGTCATGTTTCATAACAATAATTATAAATTTCAAGTCAGTTTAGCTGTTCAAGGTTATACATTTGTGACAGTCATCTAGTTGTGTTTTGATAGAAATCACAAGTTCAATATTGTGTCTAAAGGTTCAAAAATATTGTTAGTGTATACTAATTTTACTTTTAAAGTAAAAAAACTAAAGCAGAACTTCCAAAACAGTATTTCCTAAAAAATGTTCATAACAGCAACAGCTGGGCTGATAATTAAGTGCATTTTTTTTAAAAATGCACTTCTATTGCTGTTAGTTATATTTAGGATAAATATAATATAAGTGCCTGCATTTCAAGCTATGAAGTTACAATGCCTGCAGTGCAGCTGTCTGCACAGGATCCCTCACTGGCTCGAGCCAGGCATTCTGGCACTGGAGTATTAATACCCAGCTTGGCAAATCAGCATAAGCAGAGACTGTCAAAGAGTATAAGTGGGAGGTTGGGTGTATAAGGGATATGGAAGATGGCATCTATTTTTAAGAGATGGTTAGTTTAATTATCTATGAAGTTATTGATCCTCAGTTAGGAAGCAGCTGAGCAAGTGTTTTAAAGAATGCTGTGAGCAGCCAGCTCATGATTAAAAGAACACTCATGCCCTTAAAGAAAACTGGAGAGCAAAAAATACTTTGGCAGTTGGGAAGTGCACTTTAAGTAGAATAGAAGCAAAAACTTAAAATATTCATGTCTGTGTGTGCCAAGTCTACAGTAGATTTTTTTCATACAGGAAATTCCACATGACTTTAAATACAAAATTTTAGAAATATTTTCCTAGTTTTCTCACTAAATTTCCTCAAAATGAGTAATGTTGCAAGATGTTCTATCTTGTAGAGATGAGTATTGGCCAAACAACTAGTTCCTGGTCAAATCATTTTGCCATGAACCACAGAGTGGGCACAAAGGTGTTTTGTGCACCAGGAAGATAATAAATGTTTATATTCTATGAGACAGAATAGTAGTTTAGACTCAAAAATGTCATCAACTAGAAATCCAAATGTGTGTAACCTCATTCTATAAGAGAATCTCCCTAATTTTTTTCTTTTTTTTTTTTTTTTTTGTTTTTAAGGTTTTAGTTTTTGGTTTTTTTCCTTTAACCAGTGACTCAGTTCTTCTAATCAAATTTATACATTTAACACCTATGACTCCAGGTAGAGTTATTCAGTTATTCCAAGCTCCTGTCACCATCACTTTTCCAGTCTCTTTACGTGAACACACACAATTAACAAGCAGTAAAGAAATCATTTCAGTTTGAATTATAAACCAAATGCTGCTATTTCTCACTCCCTAAATACCCATAAACTGAGCTGTGACTCGAAATTCACAAGGCAAATCTAAGATACAGAGTAAACAGAGTTCCTTATCTGCAACATTCTATGGCCAAAGTCTCACTTACATAGCAAAAGACTGCACACTTATCCTCTTCAAACAGAGGCCAGGGCTTGTTTACACAAGGAAATGCACACACAGTTTGGTGGCTATTCTTGGGGAACTTCTTGTAAATAGATCAGAAAAAAATGCTCCTTTCTCCTCACTTGCTACTGCACCTATTTGCCAATGGAAAGCCTTGGTCAATTTGCTTAGGGCAGCATTTCACCACTTTCTTTTCAGAGTGTATCTATGCTGCAGACATACCAATTGAATTCAATGTTGGTTAGCATTGGTATCAATAGCAGGATAGGCATGAATCTGATCACATCCCAGCAAATCTACACTAGGGGTGAAACTCAAGTCACCAATGTTTCCAACCCATCAGTCCCTGAAATAGATATGGGAAAACCAGCCTGGGAATATGTGTGTGCATGTCGGTCAGACTTCCCCAGTACCCCCAAGTCAGTACCTGGAGAAGTCAAATTTGGCAACTCAGCATGACCCACTATTAATGAACTGCTACTTAAACTATTACTGAGGGCCATCTTTACGACTATTTTCATTTTATTAATGTGTACTTAAACACTAGTTCTCAAATATTAAGATTAGTGGGTCCTTTCAAGCTCAGAATATTGTGTGATTCTATAAAAATTAAACACACTAGGCAGAATAATTTATTACACAAAGGAACTGTGCCATGGGTCCTGAGACAGCAGTAATTCAACCGAAGCCAAATTCGAATACTTGGCTCCTCTCTCAACATTAATCTTAATTATTTTTCAATTTGGAAAACCTGTGTTTGTATTCCTTCATGCACAAATCTTCAAGACATACTTTGAAAGCATAGGCAGACTTTTAAGTTAATGATTAATAGTGAGTAGTAAATACGTGTGCAGAAGAAAACTACAATCCTTTATATTAGGAGGGTCATTTTGGTTACTTCCAAATTACTGATCCTTTCCTGTTTCATTAAAAAGCTTCATGAAAATCTTGATCCGAACGTTTTCTACCTTTTTGCCCTATAAATTCAGGAAGAAAGTACAAGTTGCTACTTTGAACTTGAAATAATTCTCATTTGGGGATATTTTGCACATTCAAAGGGTTAAAATACCTTTCTATGAAGTACAAAGCAGAGTAAACCCTCACAATCCTTCTGGTTCAAGTACACACTTCTAGATATGCCAGATCCAACATGTTAATCAGCCATTATCTAATCAAGTATTTATTCATTCATTGCATCAACAAAATTTTACCTCAATACACTATTATATTGTCACACGCATATTCCCAAGCTCGACTAATTTTTTTAAAATTTCACAATTACAAATAGCTTTTTACTTGAAGGCCACAAAATCAGATTACTTTTGTGCTAAATGGCTATTTTTGACACATGGCGTTACAAAAGAGTCAATAAAAGTGATTTTTATATAAACATAATTGGGGGGTTGAAAACTTTTCTTTTACCCTAATTTCCCTCAAAAATCACTTTATTCATTTCTACATGCTTTTGTTTTACAAAAGAAAGTGTCAAAGACATATTTAAAAACTTCTATTTGAAAATGTCTAAATAAAGTCCTATTTTGACTATTCAGCTGCAGAACAATTGCTTAAATTTTTAGGTTTTGTATAATAAAACACAAAAAAAAGAGAAGTTATCCAAGTACAAAGAAAAATGTTCTAACAAAAGACAACCAGTTCTGGTTCTTGGGAGAGTGAAACGACTGGGTGGCTCACCCAGCATTCTGTAACCAAGACTTGTCCCAGATCAGGTGTTAACAGTTAATTTAGGTGTCTTATTTTGTGAATATAAAAACACAACAAGTGCTACTCACATTAGCACTGAAGTGCATGATGCAATTCAGAGTCCAATTTCACCTCAGACGAGTTTCAAAAAACCCACAAGCTGTCATGAAATTCAGAAACCCACAGTAACACCAACTGAATGTTTCCAGTAGAAAATTATTTTCCTTGAAGTCCGCTAGAGAAGCAATTCCTGTATGTCCTAAGACAAAATATGCTTTTCTCTTGTCTCTGTGTATTGCATGGGCTGTTTTTGAACAGTTACACAAGTGCCTCGCTCAGCAATGAGCTCCGTGCTTATCGTACACGAGACTGCACTGAACACAGCAGTCCATAAAACAACACACACAACTGCTTTATGCAGCACAAAACAGACAGATTTTAATAACAAAGTGTTAGGCATCAAGGAAAAATTGCCTAGGAAGTGCCTGCAGAGAGGTCCCTCCTTTGAACCTCTTTGCCATCTACCCTGGATTTGTTCACCAGTTGGATACAACTTGCAGATGTGGCGAGTCCCCCCGCTGGCAGGCTAAAGAGAGGTCAGGATCTGGGTAGGAGAACTGTAGCTCTTCTCATTACTCTTCCAGACAGCATTTCACCCAGCCAGGCATCAAGGCCACAAACATCAAAGATTCACAACTTGTTCACTGTGCACACCCAGAAAAGTCTGCAGAAGTTTTTATGAGAAAAGCAGCTGGACTGTCAAGGACAGTTTGCTCCTACAATAAACTCTGTTTTAAGGTCTCATCTAACTACTACCTGTCCAGCTTTATTTTCATTGTTCATTTCCAAAAAAAGCTGGTCAATTCAGGAACAACTTTACTAAGAACTTTAGGAACACTACAAAAGTTTATCTTGGCAAGGCTCAACTACTGAAGTTTATCCACGCAGGAGGGTAGGGCTGAGAAGCACTTTACTTAAATGAAGTCAAATCTGTCCATTTGCCAAAATGGAAAGTGGTAAACAGGTATTTCTGTATTTTATTTTATAAGAAGCTAGCAATCTTGGTTTTGGAATGCTGGTATCAGCCATATACGAATGCTACTGGTTTTCACATTAACGGATTTCTCTTGCCACACACCTGCCAAAAACAATTTCCAAAAATACTTTTTTCACCAGCAGAAGTACAACACAGTATAAAAATTCCTCAGTATTTTTCATCTATAGGCACTTTTATATTTTTCAGTTTTTAAGCTCTCTTGGATGTCGTTGGCCACAAAAACTCCAGATGTCAGACCAAGAAGGTCTGTTAAATTTCAGACCAGAGAATGCACAACCAAAATGCAGTTACTATACAGGACCCTCATTCTGTGCAAAAATCCTTGACAGGACAAAGCAGCTACTGCAATGCCACACAGACAGAAAAGGTACAGTATAGCAAACCATGCACAAAATGATTACAGGTCAGGTCTACATTAGGAGTGCCTCACCAATATAGCCACTTTACTCCTTTCATTCAAGAGGCAACTTCACTGGCAAAAATATCACAGAATCACTGAAAGGCTGAAGTTGGTAGGGATCTCTAGAGGTCATCGGGCCCAAAACCCTGTTTCAGCTGGGCCATGGCAGTGTTCAAGCAGCTTTTGAGTAATTCCAAAGATGGAGACTCCACAGCCTCTCCTGGGATGTTATTCTCTGTATTACACACTGTATGAATTCAGCAAAGCTACAATACAAACCACAGAAAGCCAGTTTAGGTCCCACTTTAATGCTCTAAAGGCTGTTCCTAGCAAAAATGCAGTGGGTAACACAGCACACCTTTCTATCTTTCTGCACAACTAAATCACTCCCATGCTACACAGCGGTCATGCAGGTAAATAAAGGTGATATTAAATATCAATTTGCTCTATCATTTGTGATGCATCCCATCAAGCAATGACATCAGCAACATGGATACCCAGGCACCAAGCCTGCACTGCCCTAAAACTCACAAAGTCCATGAGTGGAAGTACCTCGTGCCATTCCTACATATCTGCTCATCACTGGCAACTATCACACTAATTTGGTCTACAACAGGTGAGAAGGATTCTCCAATAATAAATTTGTGATTACATTAAGACTATGCTAATACAGGATATTCATCTCAGCACAGAGTGTTCCTACCCAGCTCACGTAGAATTATACGGATCACTGCAATGGAAAAGTAGCACCTTGTTATTTTTCATTTGCAGGAGTAGCAACTACCTTCTTGGTGAAGGTTTTCCTGACATCTATTGCATAATGCCATTTTTCTAGTACCTGCTGGTCTACCTTTACTTCATGCAGTATGCATTGTGTGGTCCTCTAAGGCCATTAAGGAATAGTAAAGAAATTGTGTTATGATAATCTGAATGGTAAAACTTGGGAGGAAACAAATCAGAAAACTCATATGATGTCATAGAAATTAACAGGAATTAATCAGAATTATTAACAGAAGAGAGCACAAAACTGCAGCATTCCTCCATGAAAAATACTATTTCAAAAGCTCCATTTTGTCTCCATGGAAACACACAGGAATAGCTAACAGAAACTATTAAAAGTATTTAAAATATGTGTTCTTAGCAAGAAGTTACATGGACCATGAAGATGAACCGCAACACAGTCAGATCACTTTTCACAAAATAGGAACACCAGGTTCTCACCAGCAGAAGACACTGGGCTACAGTTCTAAGTATCAGCAGAGGTAGTAAAGACAACTCTTATATTAGAATATGAAAAAGACTTGAAAGGATGGATATTATTTCATCACAACACAACTAGCACTCTGTCTTAGAGGGCATTTTACTTCTCAGTAGATTTACAGAGAAAACTAACAGGAAACCAAAATAGCTAAAGTTGCTATGCTTTCAGCAAAGCCATTTTCTCTCATATCCAAGTTTTATGAAACAGTTTTCTTTTAAGCTTTCTGATATTTGAGGAAAGAAGTAAATGCACAGAAAACAGTTACTGGTAATAATCAATAATTATTAATGGTTGGTTGGGATGCATGCTGGGGGTTGGGTTTTTTTCTCCTTTTTCTTAAATAAGGGGGAGAAAACACCTTTGAAAATCTCAAGTTTGTCATACTTTAGGGCAAAGACACACCATTTATCTTAGAAGTATAATCCAAGTTGAATTAACAATGAGCTAAAGTAAGAATTTCCTCCAAGTCTTTAACCAAGACACTGCTCTCATTGAGGGAAAGGGTAAGAGGCTGCAAGAGAAGGGCTTCAGGTGCTGTGTCATCCCATGGCACAAAAGAGAGACAGTGTCTGCACTGAGAAGAAAAAGCAAGAGTGTCAGCAGCAACAGGACACAGAACATATAGATCTGCACACATGGTCAATGTAACAACAGTGCCCTTGCAAACAGAATTTCCTTAGAGTTACCCCAGGACAAGAGCAACTTTACCTGGCCACATCTGGAACAGAGCACATCTGTCAGAATACCACTATAAAGGATTTCTTAGAGAGTTCACAGACATGAATGCAGAAGCTTTAATTCTCTCCAGGCATCTTTAGCTCAGATCCCAAACAGTGGTGCACATCTAAAATTCTGAAGGCCAAATTGAGACTTAATAACCCTACAGTAATAATAATGTTATGGTACATAACTGCTATACTTGGCTGTTCTCCACTTACTGATTTATGAGAAACAATGACTAGTTCAGCCCTCTGGAAAAAAAAAAAACAACCCAAAACAGATACTGCATTAGAAGTAGATTTTCTCTTTCTAAAAGATAAATAAATAACAGGATGAGGAAGATATACAGGATGTGATGCTCCATTAGCAAACATCACATCTGTTACTCATATTTTAATATCTTCCCTGCCACCCTGAAGCCTACCATGTGCAATTAAGAGGAAATTGCAATGCAATTTTTTAAATAAATTATTGTCAACAGTCATACAGTACTAAGCCAAATGCAAATCACTAAATCAATTCAGCACCAGTTTAAAAAGTTTCAATTGATCCTCAATTCATTGCTAGGTTATTATAACATCTTATTAAATGCACCCACCACTTTAAGACTCCCTCATTTCATTTGTGATTACAGCAAATATTGATTGCAATGGTGGCCTGGAGACAGCTCCAAAATGTGCAACTGCAGTCCCTGAAGGCAGAGCTTAGTGACAATATTCTGTTCCCACGTCTGCCCTTCAGACAGACTCAGCACAGATATAAAAATTCAATCTAATATTTTACTGGTTCAAATGCATACCTGCTTGAATTTTATTAAATTAAGCAGAGAAATTTGTCATGCCTTTTTAATATAAACTTTAATCAGTTTTATCTTTAAATACTGTTTTAGAAACTGCTTCAAAGCAGCTCTGAAAACAGTCTGAAAAGGGAATCACAGTCTCAGAGTACAACTAAGAGCACTGTAATTTCTTCTCTCTGTTTTTTTTTTTAAAAAACACAACACATACAGATAGCAGAGGGCATGGTCAACTTGGCAAAAGCCACGCTCATCTAAATACAATGAGAGACTACACCTCTCTTCTGACATCTGCTCCTGCTGCTGTATGGAAGTGACCTCCTTCATGTCATTCTTCCTTTACATCAACCCCCCTGCTAGGGGAACATATCCAGCATCTCCCTCCAAAACCTACAATGAGCTCTGTTCCCACAAGATGCTGGCTTCTTCACACCCCTCTTGCCAGGTTAAGGGAAAGCCTAGCAAGAGTCCTCATGCACAAATTTATAATCCAGGCCAGCCTCCCTGCAGCTCCTAATGTAACAGCTCTAAATAACATATTGTCCACAAAGTTCCTCCTAGCACAGCCAAGTTGATACACTTAAATTTGATCATGAATTTTCATGTACTTCAATAAAGAATAAAAATAACATGAAGTTTAATTTTCACACAAATAGATTAATCATGTGAAATATATCCAGAAGATTTAGCTTGTCTAAATATCTGGTGTATACTCCCTAGCTTGTTATTTAAAATTATGGGGATCTAACTATGGGGTACAGCCTGGTTTTGTTTAGAGACACCTCTAACCTTTGACAGAGAATTCAGTCACACCTTGAACCCATTTCTGTTAGAAGATTTTGCAGAGCACAAATGCCACATATGCACACTCCAAACCAACCTACTGCACACACCAATTAAAAATGGACCTAAAATCAGACAGCTACAGGTTGGCATGAGGCCCAAATTAATACACAAGTTGTACCTTATTACATGAGAGCACCATCAGTACCACTTGCAATTTTATCACCATTGGAACACAATTATCATTTGTTCCAACATTTTTATCTAGTCGTATGTGATCTAGCCACCAACACTATATCTGCACAAGCTGATTAAACAGTACCAGTGAATATTCCCAGGCACTGAAGTCAAATTAACTTTTTTGCAATTCATCCATTTCCACACCAGGAACAAAATTTCTTCAGGCCAGATCTTGTGTGAGTGTGCATCCGCTCAGAATAGCTGACATGAGCTTCCACAATGCATCTACAGATCAAGCTTGGATGCACTGCATGGACTGTGCAAAATACTAAATTCATTTGGGCATAGTACATGCAGATTAAAAAAATCTAATTAGATTTTTTGCAACTTTATTCTTATCAAACTACCTCAATAAAGTAGTCAAACCTCCAGAAATTCTCAGTAGAAGTGGATTACATTTTTCTGCAGGCACAGTTGGATGCTGAGAACTCTTAAACAAGGCAAAGCAGAATCATAGCATGATCACTTTCACCATCTGGTGCAATAGCTATTGGCCTAAGAGTGAGTAATAATTATAGCAATCCAGTCAAATTATAAATAACAAAGTCAAAACTGGAATGCTGTTATAAACAGACACTAACATGGCAACACTCTCGCTGTCTGGCACAGGTATCACGTAGCACCCAGTTCAGTCTGTAAAAATCTGTGGATCCACTTGTGAATTGGCATTTCACACAAAATGGACCTCCTCTACCACCAGCCCTTCCTCCACAGGCTGTTCTCCAGTCTAGGTTTCACCACCTGTAACTATAGCCACATACCCTTGGAAGAGAAGGACATTAAGCCACTGAAGATTAGTGAAGAAATATAGAGAGGCTATTTTTCTGTATTAAAACTTTTCCCCTACAATAAAAACACAGTGTCTCTAAGTATACCGTATACATTTTGGGTTGCTACACTTCATTTTATTTCTAATCTGCTCTCATGGTGTGAACATCCATTAATAGATAAAGAGCATGCTTTTTGTTTAGCTTCATTGGTGAGGAATCCAGAGTCTGTGATTCAAGGTCTGTGATTAAAATGCAAGTTAAAACTGTAGTAAGAGGTTCGCTTCAGCTAAGCAGCCAGGGACTAGAAGAGTAATCCTGGTGGAAGCCCTCTCAGAAAATTTCCATGAAAAATGGCTCCCCCAAAGCCAACTGCTGGACCTCAAATCTTTGTTCAGGTCAGACTGGTACATAACAAATCCTCTCACCACACACCCTATTCTACCATGTTTAAAAATATCCACCCTTGTCCTTGATCCCTGCAACAGCCAGTGGATGAACAAATCAACCCCAGAGGGAGAAAGAAAACCAGTCCCAAGTACCCAGCTCCCATGGTGGCCCACAGAACAAGCAAGCAAAAAGGCAAGAACAAGCAAGCATAACTCTGGTATTGTCTCCTCCCTAAAGCTGGGCTGGAGGAGCGACTGGGAGTGCTCTTGCCAGCTGTCACACTGACAGTGTGACCCTCCGTACCACCTCACACCAAAACCAAATCTACAGCTGACCATTCATTCAAAACATATTCAGTGAAATACAAAGGAGAATCTGTCAAGCACTGCAGAGCAGGGCAATCAGACCAGAATTCTGGGAATCTGGGTAATTACCTTTCAATTTTTTTACTACATTGTCCTTTACAAAATAAGGCAAAAAATAAGGCAGCATAAAATCCATGTAAGAGCATTTTTTTCTACTCCATTTTTCTGTTTCACAATTTGTTTTTACTTCTTCCCCTGCAACGTTTCGCTCTATCCTTTCCTCTCCTCACTTCTCCCCTCATTCCCCTAAGGCCCAACTCCTTCCTGCCTGTGCTGGGCACCAGCAGAGCTGCTGGATCTGGTGGGATGGCCCTGCCAACTGTTAGGGCTCTCTGACACCTCACATGTTTCACCCACTTGAAATGCAGCCTCCTATGGCAAGTGCAGACTGAACAGCTCGGGGAGCTTGCAGCTGAACAGTTCCGTCACTGCCTGGACCAAGGTCATGGCAAAGACAGGGTCTTGCTCACGCCGCACCATTGGGAAGACTACTCTAGACTATCTTCTGAGAAACAACATTGCCTCTGGCAACAGGGGAAGGATGGGGCACCCAGCATCTTCCTACTGCTGCTCTGAATTCCACCTAAATTTGCTATGTCAACCGAGGAGGCTGAGCTAAGCAGAGTGTACTGCTCTAGGGTAATTAGATGGAGCCACTCCACCCTCACCCTTCTTTGTCCATGCCTTGGAGCTCACTGGGATGCTTTGCAAGCCAGTTCACCACTCTGAGCAATAGAAAACTGTTCTCATTTTGGGGTGAATCAGGGCACCTTTAGTAGAGGAAGACCCAGCACACAGCCAGAATTAGGACTGCCCTGCTAGTGGCAGCAAGCACACAGATAATCTCTCTAGGCAGCATCTTGAGCCAAGCTGGAGAAGGAAAAGCAAAATCTACTGCCACATAATTACTAGACATCTCCTAGAGCTGAACACCTACAACACTTTCCAACCTCAGTATGTTTGTGTAAAGACAAATATTGACTGACAGAGTATTTTTACAAGTCCACCATTTAAATTTCCTTCTGTTCTGGAGCACAGGCCAGAGATCATAATCTTCCACATTAGTCAAAGTGTTCTAGGGTTAAAATTCAGCACCTCTGATTGAAGCTGACAGAGAGGTTATAAACAGATACTGTACTGAGGTTTTCTAGTACACACAGAAAATTACTGCCCTGTACAGTGCTTTCTGTTTGGAGTATTAGAAATAACTTTCAAGTGGAAAGTGAGAACACAGAAAACCTATTAGCATTCTTTACAGAAACTTTGCACCATTTATTAGTCACATATTTTGGCATTTTGTATTGAATATGTGGGTTAAGGGATGGGAGAACAAATGTTATTTACCTCCTTTACATACCACTGTTACATTGCACTATTAATAAGACACATGTCAGTTCCACTCTGTAAAGGTTACAGAGGAGGGGAAAAAAGGGAACATCAGGCTCAGGCCAAGCGTCCCCAGCACATAAGTAACTTGTCTAGCCATCTCCATAGTCCTAGCCACATTCCAGTCCTTGCACTATGAGCTGATCCCTCATCATATGCTGGTGAAAACAAAAATGTCCAGAGTGATCTTGAGTGGTATCTATCACGATGATTTTTTTTCCCCTCTCAGTACAACACTATTACTCCACAGGGTGGAATGAAGTTTTTCTAGCCATACTCCGGCTCCTCTGGAAAATTGTCACCCACCAGGTGTATGGCCCAGGTCTTGGAGCATATAGCCTGTCTGAATGAACTGAGATCTGTTCTTACAAACCAGCCTTTCCAAGACTCTAAGTTCCAGCTAGCTGACCTATCAGAAAGTAAAAGAGTGCAAGCTTACTGCTGCTTCAGAAAGTATAACCATCAAATGACGCATTTTATCTCTGAAGGTTTCCAGATCGTTTTAGCTGGATTATCCTGGGTCATAAACACAGTATGTTTGGAGAACAGCTGCACATTATATTTCAGCTAAGGTCTATCCTTTCTCCACTTAGCTCTCTCTTCAGGCCAAAGTCAAACACTATGAGACAAATATATCTCTTATAAATCACATCTTTCAACAGCAACAGCTGGCCAGCTCGCTGACATGTGGATGCTGCAGAGCACACTCCCTCAGGCCATAGCCAGGGAAGTCAGCCCACAGATCCAGCTGCACCAAGGATGGAAACAAGAAAGGACTGAGAATGGGAGGCAGGGGTTTTCCTGCATTAGCAGCGACTCTCTCTTGAGGCACCCAAGGAGCGAAAGAAGCTGCTTGGGGAAAAAGGAAGAAGAGGGATAGGAAGCTATGCAGAGGGACCAAAATGGTTGAGTTGAGGCATTAGCTCTTGGAAAAAAAAAAAAGTCCTAAGCAGAGAACTACATATTCCCACAAGATGAGTTCGTTTAAAAGTCAGATTCTTTTGGCTGGTTAAAGAGACCATCACAGCCTCATAAGGCTCAGGAAAAAAAAGCGCAAGAGAGGGAGGGAACAATGTAATCGGATCTGCTAGTCCATTAGACCTGAGATAAAAGGAAGGCAAGGAGGAAGAAAACAATTTTGACAAGAAACCAGAAGTCACACAGAAAAGAAATACAAAGGTTGGCCTGTAAAAAACTTAAGGACTTTGCATTACTGAAGGAAAAAAAAAAAGGATAAAAATCACGTTATCAAGGGCAATGAAGTTGGGTTTAACTGGAACAGAAGGGAAGGAAGGACTATGAGGAGACAGGATAGGAAGGCTTCAGGAGGCCAGGTCAGGACTGAACAGTACAAAGCAGACATGCACAGAAAGCCTGCAGAGGCAAGACAGGATGGTTAGAGGAGCAGAAACAATACAAAAGTGGGGACAAGATGAAGAAACAGTAGAGATATATTTACAGGGCTCTGTTGGCAACAAACAAAACAATAATTGGTGACCCAGAGAGCAAATTCCATACAGAAGCTGCACTGGAAACCAAAATTCTGGCCTTTCAATACGCAAGGAGGGCTGAAATAAAGACAGCTAGAGACTTCTTGCCAAGATCTCCATGACAGTGCAGGAGGCAATGTTTTTAAATTGAAAGATTTATACTGGACATAAAGAACAAATTTGTTGCCATGAGGGCAGTGAAAAACTGGAACAGGCTGCCCAGAGAAGTTCTGGGTGCTCCATCACTGGAAGTTATCAAGGTCAGGCTGGATGGGTTTGAGCAACCTGGTCCAGTGGAAGATGCTCCTGTCCACAGCAGTGGGATTGGACTAGATGATCTTTAAAGGCTCCTTCTAACTCTACCACTTCTGGTGGTATAATGACTATATGACTATAATGACTTCCAACCTCCACCCCCTGTGTCCCCTTAGCAAACAGTCCTGAAATTCAGTGGCTGTATTCTGGTCCATCCCAAAGCTGATTCACAGAGCAGCAAATTAGTTTCTTATAATATCCTCCAATCATTCATGGAAGGGTGGCCTGAATGACAGATTTCATCACTGATAATGATCCATATCACACACTTTTTACACAAACACACGATGCCTTTCTCCTGATATGCACAGCAGACATGCTGGATTAAAAAGGAAGAAAAAAAAAGATATAATAAAGGTAGGATTTATACACTTTATTGGAGAGAAGAGAGACACAGGGAAGTGAAGAAAATAACAGTTTCACAAGTATAAGAGTCACCTGTAACACTGGAAAACTGGCCTCTGGTAAACATCTCCTTTAATCCTAAATCTTACAGTAGGCCTAAATATATCGTTTAGTTCAATGACATGACTAGATAACATCAGGGTTTCAGAACCACAATAAGATAGGGATGTCAATAGACAGAACTAGAAAAAAAAAAAAAACATATTGAAAGCAATGTAAGCAAGAGATTTTTGTGGTTTTTTTTAATTTCATTTAGATTAAAAGGAAAAAAAAAAAAACAGGACAACAAAAATATTACCTGGCACCAGGAAAACATTCCTCTGGCAGAGAATACTTATTTATGTTCATTCTGCAGATACTCCAAAAACCTCTTTGAAACATTCTCTAAAGTTATGTATGATTTTCCATCCTGATAAGTTAGGTTCCTGTCAGTGTTTTATAAAACAATCCTTATTTACCTACTCTTCTTCTCACATTTTCCTTTGTTTTCATTTAGCAGTCACACAATCGTCAACAGTATGTATTTTGTCTGATTATATCCCATGCATTTTCTGTCACATCTGTATTGTCCCTTACTCTTTGCAGTGCTTAAAATTTAGTACAACACACCACAAAAAACTAATAGTAATAGTAATAGTAATATCATTGTCATCTAAGGAAATTCCCACATTTTTAGGCTTTTTGTAAGGTTTAGAGAGGAAACTAAAGGCTGCATAAATGTAAGCTACATGTCTTGAAAAGGAATTCAGATTGTTTTTTGATTAAAATCTGCCAGTGACTGGGTGCTTTGAATACTAATTTGAAATGCCCCAGACAGACAGAGCACGTCCAGGTCACAGTAGCAAGGCCCTTTCCATTCCAGCATCAAACCTGGCAAACAATATGCCAGAGGTACATGTGAGGACAAGCCCTCAGCAGACAGACAGGAAGGAGCATCCCTCCTGTAGCTGCCAATTTCTGGTGAAGTCTTCCAAATCAAACTGAGGTGGTAGCCATGCAATTATAAAAAACAGGAGATGAAGAATGGTAATAGAGCCTTGTGTCTGGGAAAGGAGCTCTTCTGACTTGGTGGCAGAAAAAATGAAATACACTCCCCTGCAGCTTCCTCCTCCCCAACCATAAAATGCATTCCATAATCTCCAATGAGAGAGACATACTAAATTCTGCAAGAGATGGCAACACTCATTACAACTAAGCTACAAAACCAAATATCAAATTCTGAAAAATATGATTAATACCTCCTTTGCCCACACGAATTTTTAAAGAAGTTTGAATCAAAACTTTAAAATTTCAGTCACAGAACAGCTGCAAAGTCAAGATCACTGAAGACCTGGTCTTGGGGCTTCCACACACAGAAACAATCACAAAGACAAGTGAGAGAAAAACAATAGTGAAGAACAAGGTTATCTTTGATTTCCATGTCCTCTAATCTAGCCCCAGTTGAAGCAAAAGAACCAAAACCCATAGCTTATCTTCTTCCTTGATGTGGAGAGCAGGCAGAGGCTATATGTATAACTCTCATGCTTAACATCAGACCTTTCTACAAGGCAGAACAAACCACTAAATCTGCAACTCCCCTGAGTTCTTATGCACACAGGAACTAAAGACAAGCAAAAGGCTGATGTTGCATGCATATCAACTCTATTCCTCCAACCACCACAACAAAAGAGAAACTAAAAATAGGCAACCAATTAAAAGAATGGCTACTTAACACCCTCTCATCTCAAGTAGATTTCCTTAAAATAAGTAACAACAACAACACACCTTTCAGAATCCAAAGTTAAAAGTGTTAAAATTGAACCAACACACACACACACCAAAAAAAAAACCCTTTTTGATAATGAAACTCATGGTCAACACTACCTTTGATTGTCAAGAAAGTGTCGTGGAATCAAAAGACACAGTCCAGGCACTGCTATCACACCTGCCAACCCACCCACAGGCTGAAGCAGCCGTAGGTCTTGACAGTGGCAACAGAGCTGGAGAGCAGGGGCTGTAAATCACAGCCTTGCACATTTTAAAAAAGAAACTGTTATAATGTTTTGGAGCAAGTGTTAAAAATAAATGCATTTTAATGGGTGTCCAGGCCAAGCCCTTCAAACAAATTACTACAAATATTGAAATATAGATCTGGCGCTAAAGAGGAGCAGGTCATACTTTAATCTTACAACTGGGATAATATTTCCTTGCTACAGAGAACATTGCTAATTAATGAATGACTTTCAGCCCCAGCTAACAGATATGTAGAAAGCACCAGAGCTATCTTGAGAAAAGAAAAAAAGTAGTTTCTCTCTTCTCTAGTTGTAAAAGCATAGCTAGCCTTGCAGAGGGACAAAGCAGCGGCCAAGGTTTCCGATTATCCAGGGAACACAGAACCTGCTTGACAGCAAGCAGATCTGATTAATGCCTGTTCCCTTGTGACTTCATCACTCCTTCTTTGAAAAGGACCAGCCTCCAGTTTCTGATAAAGATCACTTCCAAGCTTCTGAAACCAGCAAGAAGTTAGTGTTGATGAAAATGAATTCTGTTCGTAGTCTCAAGAGTAACATGACTGCTTTAAAGAGAGGCAATAAAAAAGTAAGCAAGATGTGACTTTAGCTTCTTTTGCTATTCCAGTCGAAGGGTCAAAGGAATTAGGTGGCCTGCCATCAACTCAGTTCTTGCAACTAATGGTCCTTCCTGATAAATATGAAAAGAGTGCAGCCAGTCCACAGACCCGAAATTTTCATGTAGAACAGAAAATCATATTTGAATGACGGCCCTTGCAGAGCTCAAGCTAACAACAGGTACTTCAAATTCCTGCTTCCACTCTCTGTTTCTCAGCCACTACTGGTCTGTCACTTGATGCTTGGACTTGGTTGCATTACATGCACAAGCTCATCAGCCAGTGCTGGAAGCTGCTTGAGTTTCACAGTTTCACTCCCCAGACTGTTTTTGATGCTCTGTCCTTTTTCCAACATCTCTCATCTTCAGTCCTGCACTTTCATTACACACCTATTTATAGCTGGAGAGGCTGGAGGAGGGAGAAGCCATTTACAGGTAGGTTCTCACTTTAGTAACACTGAGGGTTATTAGAGGAGAGAACAATGGAGTTGAGGTTTCCAACCAAAGTCTGGGGGCAGTGCTACCCCTTTACTCCACTATGATTAGCAAGTCACATACATAACTTCGCACAGGCACCTCCCTTGTTTTCTGGGTGCCTAGCTAGCAAGGTGGAATGTGAATTAAACATTCATGACACAAATTTAAAACCTCTGGGTTAGATTTTCCAATTCTAAAGCTAGCTACAAATTTTCTAAATTGCAAATTCTTTACTTTGGTTTTCTTCCATACCCCATTTTTCAAGTGCTGCAGTAACAAAAGCCAAAACCATTAACTCTTGTTGTTAGAAGTTCCAAACAGTAAATGGGTTTGGGCATGTAGGTAGAGCAGAAAAAGTGAAGAGCCTTAAAGTTTCTAAGCAGAATCTCAATTCATCACTTGCCAAAGAAAAAAAAAGGCATAAGTGACAAAGAGTACAGTTATGTCATGTATTGAAGAAAAGGTCATACCTCAGGAGCTCCAAGCTGCCCAACAAACCCAGAGGAAAAAATAAGACTTGTAGACACAGCAGAATTGTGTTAACTTAAGTCTGGCACTGCAATGAACTGAAAAGTTTGCACAGCCTTCAGATGGGAGCTGGCTCCCTGCCAGCCAGCCTGAACCATAAACAGAAGCAGCTTCCTTCTGCCTTTAAGTGTTGTGTGGGCACACTCAGAAAACGATACCAAGAGGCATGAGAGGACACCAGGACACCAAGAAAGAAGTCATACCTCTGTGCTTCTGATCATACAAAGCTGTTTTGTTTTGTTGTTTGACACCAGGATGCATTCAACGCAGCCGAGTCAAACAACACGGAATTGGTATTTCCATCTTCTGGAAGTGCCCTTAGCTAGCCATCATCTTCAGTGTTACAGAAGTGGGAATGAGGAAATCAGATAATTTCTGGCAGAGTTTTGACTCCTGCAGAGGTCTGACTATAAAACACACCAATTCATGCAGAAGTTACTTGCATAAGAATTACAGTGAATGAATCCACAGTAATTATCCAAGGAGCAGTAACTCCCAGACAGTGCAGGAGACACTGCAAATGTCCTCTGCATTTGAAGAAAACTGCACTGCCTCAGGTAAGTTGTGTTGTATTTAAATAATAAATAAATCAACACACACAGCACTGTGGAGTTTTAAATATTCTAAACGTAATCTACGTAATATCAAAACAACCTGAAACATACTTCATGGCTCAAGGATCAGTAATTAAGAGGTAAGCAACAGAGTTCCAGATTTCAGAACAAACAGGATGGAACAAAAGATCAATGACAACTAGGAAATAAATTATTAACATATGTGGTACAGCACTAGCAATGTAGTGCTAATTGCTAAAACTACAGTATTATAATAAAGAACACAGATGGTATTTAATATAAAAATAAATAAATAAGAGCATCAAAAATTACTTGTTGCAAAAAAAAAAGAGCCTACATTAGCTTATAATTTGTTTAGCAACAAATTATGTTCTGCACTTTGCAAAATAAGAATTTATAGTAAAAATGTAACTTAGTAAGTACACAAACCAATGCCAGGATTACATTTGTTAAAAACAGTCTTCATCTCACAGATTTCACAAGTCTGTTCCTGGAAGCTGGGGAATATTTCCACAAATGCTAAAAGAGATGACAGCCAAGGCTTGAAGCTGAGCAATACTCTTTTTTCCTAGCCCACTCCTAAACAAAGAACAGCATCCTTCAAAGTTTTTGGGAGGGAGCAAAGGGGGAAGGTTTATCTTCGTATCTTTGTTAATATACAGCTAAATATATAGAGCAGACAATAACCCATTGGCCAGGACATAAAAGAATTTTTCAACTCACTGTTTTATCAATTTTTATCCTAAAGCCTTGAAGCTAAGAAGTCATTATTGCAAATTCTTAAAAAAAAAAAAAGCCTGTTTAAAATGCCTGAGCATGTTGTTTTTATTCTGGAAGCCTGTCTTTCAGAACAAGTAACCCAAAGCCGAAAATCTGTTTTCTATAAGGATACTAGTCAAGCTGTAATTATGCTCACAAGCATAAAAAAAAAAGAGTCAGTTTTTAATTTCTACCTTAAAATATGGGAAAGTAGTTAGCTTTGATGCCAGTTTATTCTATTCACTTATTTTACCAGTATCATTCACAGTTTCTAATGCAAACCAGATGATAACAGCCCAATTCTGACTAGCACACTAGCTAGGTGTGTCATTTCCACCACCTGTTCTTTAGCAAAGCAGAAAATATTAATCTCTTTTCCCAGTTTTACACCACAGTTGATCTTGTTCTGTAGCTCACACACTATTTACATGACTGAAAACAAAAAGTGCTTAAAGTGTTGGCAGAAAGAAACTTCTGTGCCAGGAAACTCTCACTGACATCTCCATGCATAAGCCCAAGAGGCAGGACCCCAGCTGCCACTGGAAAAGGGCTCCCAGCTCCTTTGCTACACAACCCGTGGTGGCTGCAACACTGGGCTCATCTGCAAAACACTTTGCATTACACGTGCAGATCACTCTGCATCGCTGGCTCACTGCAGCCAGGCCAGAATTCCCTGGACGCTTATCCACGCTGTGAGAAGGACCTCCCTGCGCTTACGGCAACATGAAAAGTGCTACTTTTTCTGTACCAGAGTATTTAGAACAATTACCAGAATATTCAGAACAATTTTACTCTTCCCTGTTGAATAATCTTTGTGATTAAAAAAAAAAAAAGAGAGAGAGAAAAAAACCCCAAAAACTGGATACCACTATTATTAGGCGTTAGACTTGAGAATGCCTGTGGGTCCCTTCCAGCTCAGGACAGTCTCTGATTCTGTGATTACTAAATAGTTTCCAGGAAAAAGTGGTGTAATTAAGTGTGAAAGTGAACACTGGTGACAATCCCAATGTTGTATTATTTTAATACACCTAGGGAAGTTGTACTTTTTTTTAATGTCGCATAATTGATCCATAGCAAAATAAGTCTTCCCAATTTATTTCTTATTACTGTCTCATTGGAGTTTTGATTAGAAGTTAGTCTTTTTCCTCTAGTAGACATGAAGATCTTTTTTTTTTTTCATACAAAATTGATCATGTTGTCTTTGCATGATGTGAACTCAGACCATCCAAAATTCCTTTCATAATTCCTTAATTTATCGACCAAACATACACTTTACTATTAGTGCTGAGTATTAAATACAGATATTTGTACTTAAACTTCACATCTGATGAGGAAAAGCATAAAATAGTCAGTAACGATTTCGGAATATATACACTTCAGGGCTATATCACAATGTATCTTACACAGCTGATCATATCTTATTAAAAGGCAACTCTTATTAACTCATTATTTTTAAAAAGCCCTAACTAGTACCTTACTCCTCAAGCCATCCTTTACAAGTACTGCTTCCAGGAAAAAAAAAAAATCTTTCTTCCAGGCCCTTGCTTTACCAGAAGCTGACTCATGGATCAACACAAATCTACTGTTTTAAAATAACACTGTAGTGTGGAATTCAGCAGTGATACATAAAACCTGTTGGTTTACAGCCTATTGGCCACTTCCATGCCAAGCACAAGACTGCAAACAGCTTTTGCTGCCACACCTAAACCAGACAATAACCAAAGGGTTCAGAACACCATAAGCATGTTTTCACAAAATACAAGACCTCCTTCTATATGTAGTTCAGTTTGATTAATAATTAGTTAATTACTAATAAGTTTTGGAATTGTTTTAAATATGTAGGCTTGGTTTTGCTCACACATGCTATTTTTCCCCCTGCTCCTACACAGTTCAGTTTTCAGTTAGACAATTCTCTACAAAAACAGGATAAAAAAATTTGTTATTAATGCTTGATGTCAACAAAGATAGATGCAGAAGAAACTTAGTCAAGAGCACAACATATGATTGTACATTTTATTACCAACTTAGAAGACAGGGGAATAAAACCCAAATCAACTTTGCTGCAAGCATGAGAGAGGGTGGGACTCCATCATTCAGATGAGAAAGCAATTTATAAATAACAGAGGCTGATACTTTAGAGGATTAGTTACAGCCTCACTCCCAAGCCATTGCCGTAATGAAGGCACCTAGGAAGAGAGATGTACATGCTTGTTTGTTTTTATTACATCTCTTAAAGGCTGCTTGGCTTTGCTTAGCTTCAGTTATTATGGTCTGTAAACACACAAGCTCCAAATTAGAGGACTTGTAGAACTGTGTAGAGCACATTTCACTTACTGCAGTCTCCTGTTTCTGCCACAATCCCAGAGGTTTCCTGCAGCTAAGCCAGGGTCTCACTTGTATGGAGGCACAGCCAGAGCACTGGGGCTGGCACAGGGAGACCTCCCCACCCCCTTGAGAGCACAGCTGCTCAGAAGCTGCTATGAAAAATTTCACTGGACAAGCTCAGAGCTGACATAAACCAGCAACTCACAAGTGAACAGTGAACACGGCATCCACAGCCAGTGCTTACCAGGGTCTGCACAGATCCAGCCTCAGCTCATCATGGATCCTGGATATCACCATTTGGCCACTGCCTACAGAAAACATTGCTGATTGGAGCCCAGCTTTGTATCACTAAATCCATCAGCAGAATTGGGCACCAGCACTGACATTTGTAGCAGAGAATACAAAGAGCAGTTAAGTAACCAAGTTTCAGTCACTAACAATGAAAAAAAAAAGAATAAATGAAAGTGTGAATATTAGGGAAAAATTCACAACAAACTATTTGCAGCTGAATAATCCAACACTACCTACCACTAGGGGAGGTGGGAAGGAAGAAAGAAAAAAATCACACAGAACAAATAAGATTTCTTAATTTCCTTTAATTTATAAAGGAAAAGGATTATAAAACTTTATTATGATTTATGGGCTCTCCTCATGATGTTCTATTGGATGCTCATTCTAAAGACAGGTTTAATCTTCAGCCACATTCTTTTAATAGCAATTGTAGTTTATGTTCCAGGACAAATGCCAGTAGCTAATGATCCTCCTCTTATTGATTCCTGCTTGATGGAATGAAAACTCATTTTCCTGGTCTTGACACACAAGCCCCTCTCTTGTATATTACAAATATCTACATATAAAATAATTTGGATAGTGGAAAGCATTTAACAAGATCAGGACCAGCAGTATGGCCAGACATAAAGCCAAACAAAATCCCCTTTTGGCAAAGGTGTTTTGTGACCAGTCCTTGCCACTTCACTACTATTGTAGCTGCTAAAATTCCTCTGGCTACAGGAATTCTAAAGGGAAGTATTTGTCCATGGGATAGTTCCATCTTACTGTGGATTTGCTTTTAATAATCAAGTAATTTTCTAAAATTAAAAAAAAAAAAAAGGAAATAGGTAGTGCAACACATGTACAAAGAAAATATACAAGTGTAGTAGACAAAAATGTTCAATATGATCACTCCGTCAGCCATGCTTTTTTCTACCATTTTCTTACCATCAGTAGGAATTACCAGTTCAGATGACAAGCCAGAATACATTCAGGAAGTTCAAAAATCATATCTTCTGCTCAGAATTCGACCTCACCCCTTGGGTGCTCAGTCCAGGACACCAGAGATGAGTACATTTAAACCACAGGCAACAGAAGTTAAACAGATTAGAAGCTCACAGAAAAATAAAAAAATCTGATAGGGAGAATTTTCAGGGACACAAGACCCATTAGGGTGCCTCGTCTAAGTATCTGGACAAGTTATTTGAGACAGCAGGAAAAATCTGCCTCCCCACCTGATAGTGAAGTGGGAACTCTAGATCCATCTAACATTTCTCACTCGTAGTAGCAATACTGGAATAGGCAAAGATGCCCAGTCCCCTAAAATCATAGTTAGCTTTGTCGAAGAGGTACTTAACAGAAGCTTCAGGTGTCCTATTCTCCCACTACACATCAACTTTTGGTTATAACATGCTCTGGAGTAACAGACACTTACCTAGGAGTCCCACTCTGCATAGCTGCTAGGGAACACACACAATTCATCTCACTTTCCTTTCCATTATTAATTGTTAGACTTCTAACTCAAGGCTATCTTTATCTTACCCCAGTACCAATCTGATTAACAGATGCAAACCTTTCACCTTTCAATTACACAGTAAATTTTCACTGCTTCATGAAACTGATTAATCCTGTCATATCCTTACCCATAGATAACTTAAAACAAGTCTTCAGTACAGAACCAATTATCTTTGACCAATAAAGGAGGCATCGTTCCTTCTTCTTATTTCCTTTGGGTCATCCTTTTTTTTTTTCTACCTATCAAGACCTCTTAGGTGAGGTCTTTTCACTGCAAGAACAGTGAAAAGTGAACTGTGAAACAGCACTATCAATCTCATGGTTTTAATATGTTAGTTTTGCATATGTAGGACAAGTACTGGAAGTCCTCAAAAGTAAAAAGCTGAGATAGTTTGCAAAACATGCTAGAAGAGGCTAAATGAAAACAAACACAATCTGAACATGGGTGGTTGATTGGATGATCTGTTCCAGTCCCAAGTAACCTTCACTCAGCGACTTTGTGATGGTCACAACAGCTATGCAGCACCCACCTGGGTCAGGTGTGCTGAGGAACCACCGTGACACAGAGAGGAAACACAGCCAATGTCCAGCACTCTTCCCCTGAATAATTCAATGCTTGTCTAAAAGACCACTTTAGAAGTAGCAGACTGCCTGGAGAAGGATTTTTGCTCTCTGTTCTGTTAAGCTGGTTTCCAAAAGAGAAATCAGCTTTGAATAAGTAATGCACACTGGGCAGTGTCTAGGGGTAAGTGGCTACATTTACTTTAAACACAGTTAAAACAAAAACATCCATGAGTTACTAGGCAATCAGGATACATTTTCTTTCACTACTGGATATCAAATGTCAGAAAGATCCTATGGAGTAAAAACAACAAAAACAAAATAAAACCTAAAAATTCTTCTAATGCTATTAAGAGCATAAAGATCTCAAGATAAACTCATATGACACTTTAACAAACAAGAATTAAAGCATGAACATTTTCCACTAGCCTGTTTTCCAAAAGACCACTCACACAAAAACAAATTCTCCCCTTTCTTCCCTTTTTTTCTTTGTAAAATATGTCTCTGTTTGGGGAAGTGGAAACTTTCAAATGCACAGATGTTTGTGATTGCAGACTAGCAGCCTGCTGGGAGCCATTAATGGTGTAGAGAGTGAAGTTATTCAATCATCTCCAAGTCACTTTTCAAAAGTGTTGCACTCAGTCGAGGGAGTGATTAATGGTGTCCAGCAATGACACAGATTACCCCCTGCCCATGCAAGCTCTTCGATTTTAATGCAGTTAAGCTTCTGAAGTAAACAAACCAATTTGGGTGTTCAGTGAGCTCTTTGTCTCATTCAAAATTATTTGACTAGACTAGTGGTAAAAGAATATTGCATATGTCCCCAAACTCAATTTGGCACTCTGTAATCATAGCAGCAATTACATTTGCAAAAAAAAAAAAAGAGTTTAGAAATTAACGGTAGCAGAAAATGGTCAACCTTTCATTAAGGACTTTCATTATGGATTTTTGTGCATAACAAAACTAATATTTTCTAATCACTGTGGTACAGCAAGCAAGCTTCTGTATGTTCCAAAGAGGCCAACAGCAACTACAGTCACCGGGCAAAAGTTTCAGCAAGTAGTTGCAAATTTTCTGTTCCAAAGCAGACAGCCCTCTACTCCTCCCAAGCAGGCTTCCTGCAAATTGCAGGTCCTTCACCCCTCAAGAGCACCTGATGCAGTCTGATGTCCAGCTGAGCTTGACACTTCATGTTAGGGCAAGTTTTCCTTCCCTCCCTTGTACAACCAAAATGATGAATATGAATGCAGCAAGTTGAGTTATCAAGGTTGAGGCATTTTGTTTCTTTATTTACATGTCAGGTGCCCCATAATGATTGGAATTCATGTTCTGGCAGTAAATTTGAGTTCACAATACCCGTGGAGTGTTTGGCTACCTTTGTGCTCCGGGCACATTCAGTGACAGAGACAACTATCTCAGAAATCACAGGGAGAACCCAGGCACTTCAGCAAAGCTGAAAGCAAACCTCTGCCCAAGGAGTACTGGAGGGAGTACCCACTGTGGGCATGGCCTGATGACCACTGCAATTCTTTTTGAGGTGATGCAACAGGACGGTGCCCCAGAGCTATTTACGGTGCTAACACCACCAGCTCTGTGTGAGTCCCACAGCAGTCCTGGCCCCTGACAGCTGGCTGCAGCAGTGGCTGTGAGACGGCTTCCTGTGCCACACCACAGCCTCAGGTGCCACTTTACAGCACGGCTCAAGCGCCTTCCCTGTGCACCCCACAGCCTTAACACTTCTACTGCTTAGCAGAAGTGTTACTCTGTTATTCACAGAGTAGCAACACTAAAAAATCACAAGACCTCATCTAAAGTGGAGCTGACAGCATTGCCATCCTTGTTTTCAGAAAATGTCACTGGACACGTATTTCACAATACATCAAAGATTGCTTTCAAACCTTCAAACAGTTATCAGAGTCTCATTTTTCAACACATTCCTCCCAACAAATTGATACCAGCCTTCCGCATCTTATGTCTGAGAACAATGTATCCGTTTCCCACGCATCCTGATCAGCCTCTTCACTCTGAACTCACTCCAAACCCATCTCCTAACACCCTGCTACTTCCTGACCACTCCTCTCAGCCTTTCTTTTATCCTTCTTACACAATTTTTAGTACTTAATCTACACAAAGCCACTGCACCCCAACCTGACAGGAACTTGGTAAAACCTGCTTAAATTGGAAAAAAACGCAATGGATGGCAGGGAGAATTATTTTCCTTTGGCAATACAACACATTCAGCATTCAAAAAGTATAATAATAAAGACAGATTCCAGATCAGGAAAAATAATACAGTTCACATACATATATCTGATGAGCTTTTTAAGCTCCCAGTGTTTCATGGTACAGGACTTCTATGTAGAAGATGTTACTGTCTGGTAAATTTACAGAGGAGGGTCAATCTATGATAGGAAAAGCACACAAAAGTGACAAAAAGAGACAAAGCTTAGCAAACAGGGGTAGTATTTTATTTTCTTTATCAACACATAATTTGGGGGGGAGGGTGGGAGACGGTTCCGGCCATGTCATCCTCAGAAGAGATATAATCTGTATCAGGAAGGCCAAAGGCTTGCTCCAAATGATATTATTATACACCATCAGAAAGCAGATTTTTGTCACCACTCCCAATTTTCACAGGTACTCCAAAACATGGGAGAACTTACAGTACCCAGACTGTCAAAGTCAGTATATAACAACTATAACCATCCAGGTTACTTTTTACCTTATTTCTAACATTCTCATCTATCAATTTAGTAACTCCTCTGTTGTACTTAATAGGCAAAGAAACTTGCAAGGTTCTAATTAAAAATAATCACATATTTCCAGCAAGATGTATCTGCATGTAGCTTTGGTTCGAAATACAAAATGAAATATAAGAGAAATATGTTGACTTGCTAATGTATTAAAAAAGAGTTTACATTTTTACAGTATGCTTCCTTTTTAGCTTTTAAGCTTTGTGTCCTACTTGCTGGTCTATTAAAAGATTTTTTTGCTTTTTAATTTAAATTATCTTCTCTTTACCCTTTCTTCATTTCTAAGTTGACAGGTTATTATTACTCCTCGTGGATAATGCTCTTCAATACATAAGACTACTTTAAAGTTGCTTTTAATTATTCTCACTCATTTCCTCACCTGAAGCAGTGGCAATGCTATCTATCCTATTCTTTCAAAGGAGCTTCATACATAAATCAAACCTAAAGAATCAAAACCAGAGCATTAATTGTTACTGTAAAACTGAACTGAGCTATGCAAGGAAGCTACAGATACTGAAACCTAGAAATCTGAAGTCAGCATGAATGGATTTCTGTGTCAATTCCACTACAACTTTCTTATTTGACCTCTGCAAAACATCCCTTGGTTTAATGCAAAGGACAAAGCAGGAAAGGCACACAGGGTTTTTTGTCAAGATTTCTTTGTTAAAGCTGTCCTTACCTCTAGCACATGCAGCTTCTTATAGCTTCATCTTGAATGATGTCTTCTCAGATAAAAATCTTCTCCAGTCTGTAACCTGTACACAGAAGTTGAGAAATTTCATTGTTTTCAATTATGTTTTGTAGAAAGTGGGCAAAGGTGATCTGACAGCACCAAGATAACAGAAGAGTGTTTAGAAGTCAATAAATGTTGTTAATGATTTCTATGCCTGATAGCTAAAATTGCAATTTTAGCTTCCTAACAGTCAGGAGGCTGCAAAAAACTCAGTAAGGCACCAGATAAAGAAAAAAAGCCCCCTACTGCTCAGTCAATAACTACTCTGAAATTATAAAAGCAGAAAGACATGCCATTTTCTGAAGACAGTCCAGGTGTTAATCATACAAGGAAATAGCTCAAGGCATAACTTGCTCTTCTCTCCCTCATCGTTTTTCTTTTTTAAATAAAAGCTTGTTTTTCTCACAGCAGTGTTTACATACAGCAAAGGCAGTGAGTTCTTACAACATCTCACATTTCAAATGTCATTCAAGCTGTTTGTCAATCTGTCCTAAAATGTCATATCATAAAGAACTAGCTACATTTTCTACTTCTCATGCAAGTCTCCAATTGTCACCTAAACAAGACAGAGAACTTTCTTCCCCACATCTAAAGCATCATTGTCTAAAATTAGTGTAAAAACTCACAACAATATGGGAATAATTTATTTCTGTGAAGCTTAAATCCTTTTTATAAAAAGAGATGAACCGTCTAAGCCACAGATGTGGTTGTTCAGAGAGATGAATCAAAAATGCTTTCCCCGCACAGGGTGCATTTACTGAGAAGCACAGAAGCTGAGGGGGAAGAGGAATCCCTGAATAAGCTCAGCCTTCAGGAGTTTTCTTTTCTCTAGCCCCCATCTAGGTCAGCACAACTGCTGCAGTTGAAATAAGCATTAATAGTCATTTTCAGGGAAGGGGCAGAAGGCGCTGTTGCCTTTTTTTTTCCCTAAATCTTAGAACATAGAAGAATTTAGAACAATTTTGGTATCTCCAGTCTTTCTTTTTATAGAATTCTGGTTATCTTAAATGTCAACTGTTCATGTTGCTGTCCACACTAACACTAGAACAGCATGGGATTTTTTCTTAATCAGAGTATTAGAATCTTATTAGTGCTCAATTTTTTAAATTATTTTTTTAATAAGTTCACTGAACTTGGATATAATTGACCTATTTACCCATACGCACCTTCCACCAAAGCAGTCTGAACACCTTTACAAAAGGTTTCACAGGCTTGTACAAATTAGTTTCTCCCTTAGAGGGGAGAAAGGCATTATAGGCCCATATTTTTCTTAATATGTTATTTATGGGCCTTTATAATTGGTGTCATGCTAAGCAATAACTACAACTTCATTAGATCTCATGACACAGCATTCAGCTTTCCCAAAATTCATCCTGTTCTGAATACTTTCTTAGAAGGTTCATTTTGGTGCTTGCATCTACCCACATCCACCAATTTCACTTGGAAAGTAAACCAGATCCACAGAACTCATTTCTGCTTCCAGCCAATGCACTAAGTTTCATTGTGGCTGCTGCTCTTGTAACACTGTTCACTTTCATGGCTGTGACATTTGCTCCTCCAAGATGCAAATAAGAAGCAGAGATCCTTGTGACACCACGCCACACTACAGACCCATTAATGCCAGGTTTATATTGGTGGGCAAAAGCTTACTTGTCTTCCTGATTTTTTTTTTTTTTTACTTATTGTTCCTACAATAGCAAAGACTTAGAATTAAAAAAGCACACTTGCTTAGGCCACTGGGTTTAGGTTTAGTGAGCACTTCCATTTCCACAGAGACATGATGCATTTGCAATCACTTAAAATTACCTTTATTAAACATTTTACATGTGCAGGGGTTTTCCTTATCAGCTTTTTTAAAAGACAAGTATTGCTCAATGTTTTCACTCTTTTGAAGCCTGCCACTAGTCTACTATGGCAAATAAACAGAATAAGCTTCTGCTATGAATCTTTGGAGAAATCACACTTCTGTCTTACCCACTGTGCTCATTGTGTCCCCTTCAGTACACATGAATGGCTTTCTCTTCACTCTAGTCATGAATATTACACCTAAAAATCCAGCCTCTTCATCCCAGCATTACCTAAACTCTTACAAGTGAAAGTAATGAAAATATCAGACATCATCTAAATTAAGAATGAGTAAGTTCTTTTATCACCCATGAAACTGCTGGAATACTCACAAGTACTCAATATGACAAGGAATTGCTGTTAAAAAAACCCATGACCAGATGAATCTGAAAATGTGAAGCAGCAGTCTCGCACCTTACAGATCATGTTAAAAAGTCAGAAGTCTATTTATAACCTCCAAAACATTAAGTAATACTCTCTGAATAAAAAAAAATTATGATCGCATATAGTTAAAATATAAAAAATAAAGGAGACCATCATTTTCCTAGGTGTTTGTCCTCTAGGAAGATATTTACATACACACAGAGTTCTGTCGTCTCTCCCCACACCCTGCCCACACACATACAGTCATCTATACAGAGAGTGAGAAACATATGCTCGTTTCCCTATCTGAAAACAAACACAATAACTAACACCTGTACTCAGTAATTATGTCATAAGAAAATTCTATCTTGCTTCTACAAGTCATTCCAGTGGGTTTTAAAGAAACCTGCTACCCAGAGTTATTAAAAATCCTGTGTCCTGCTATTGCTCCAGAAACAGGAAGAAGAGGGCAGAATAATGGAAAGAAAACATCAGCACAGACTTTCCCCATGTGACACTCATCAGAACCTACTGTAATTTGCATAAATATTCAAGTAATTAATCAAACCATAATACCCAAGCTCTGTTTCTCCTCAAGCTTTACATTCCCCTAATGCACAGACAGAAGTTTTTTCAAGCTTATTTGGCCATACTCTACTGGAATGCTACAAGCAAAAGAGAATAATGTGAAATAAATCACACTCAAACCTGCCAACTGGCTGTGTGTTTATAAGTATTATCAGAAAGAAGTCAGGATCTACTAATACTCCCAGCTGAAGTCAGCTGGAATTGTGCCACTGACTTCCATTCACACAGAACCACGACACTAAACATCTCTGGCTAAGGCTTTGTTTTAACTCCTACGAAACACGTCTCACATTTTGATGCCATATAAAGAACCACAGCAATAACAGTAAGGTAGCCTTGCATAAAACCATAAAATGTTTAAAATAAGTATGTTGAGACCTGCTTGAATAACAGAAGGTGCTGAATACAATTTAGTGCTTGTGACCACCTGCAGTACTATATCCAGGATACAATGCTAAATTTAGATTTCTGGATGAATGCCCACTGTAGGATATGCTATTTTTACTAAGTTCTGACATGTCTGTCCAATGGCACCTCTCCATTTCTGAAGTGGTACTGAAAGGCTATTAAAGCTTCCAGTTACCACTTGGCTCAAAACTGCAAATTATGAGTACTTTCACTATACTGTTCTTCACATTCTGATTGACTTTACACAATAGAATGCACAAGTAAAACCAAAACAAATACCTAAAAGCAGCATAACTAAAAAAGGGCCCTTTCCCCCTGAACCTCTCATCAAAACGCAATAGTATTTTTATATATTAATGCAATTTTAATTTCAATGCACAGAAAAAAAGATACAGAAGTATCCTTCTCCTTCTAAACAGACACTAACACGTGTCAAAATAGAACCAAAAATGTAACAAAAGAAACCATACTGATACAGGTATTACTGTATTTCACATAACAACACAGATTTTGGGGGCCGCCACTCATCAAGTTTCAATTTAACCCTGTAAGCCACAAAGTACATTGAAAAAATCCAGCTTTACATATCATGGGCATTTTGTTGGGTTTTCTTTACATATGAACATAGAGATTTTTCCCAAGGAGGTATTTTTAGCAAGGTTATAGGGTTAGCAAGTTTGGAATGAGCTTTAGCAGTTTAGATTTCTATCTTTCTACTCACATGTGCTTCTTCCCTCTCCTGCCATTTTTCAACAGGTAGAGTTCTGAGAGAGATCTTCCATTATGACAGATTTAATACATATTTAATAATAGAGACTTAAATATGGGCATGGTATTTGGCAGGCATCCTGAAGCAAACCATAAGACATGTCTGCCACTCTCCAGTGAGGACAACATAGCAGTCAGGGAGAAATGTCAGCCAGAAACTGTTACATGAAGCATAAAACCTCCTGAGAATGAAAAGGTCTTTATTTATTAAATCAAATGCAAATCTTTCATTCTAATACTTCGGATCTGTTTTTGTGGATTTTCTCAGGTATACTTAATTAAACCCACTCATCAACACCAACTTTGCTCAAAAGAGCAATTAATGAATATGGCACAGAAGCAGCTTAGCCCTGGAGGAGTCTCTGACATTTGTTTGTAGTGAAGACTGTTCATTAATTGCTCCCCTCATTCTAAACCTCTAAATGATATTTTCGACACAATACTACAAGTCATTGTGACTTATTTCTCAAAGTAGCAACATCTGCACTATGTTACGTTAATAAAACTACCTTTGAAAGGTTTTCAAGAAGATATTTAAAGACACAGGGGGGAAAAAGGAAAGTCTAGATGTGCTGACAGTGGAAAAAAGAAGCTGTATTGAATTTTTTATTATTACCTCAGAGTACACTTTGTATTACAGATAATTTAAGCAAATATTTTGCATTCCATATTCTCCACAATAAATAGAACTCAGGCAGAAGTCCACCATAATTTTCCAACCTATTTCAACTGTGTTCTCACACCAAACTAAGTATTAATACTTCATAAGTCTTCTGATGATCACAAATTCTCAGACAAATGAAAATATTGGCTTTTTGACTGCTTTGGTAAAAAACATTACATTTTTATTTTTCCAGAAATAAAAGGTGGAGAGTAAAGAGTCTGGGTTATGAAGCAGCCACACTAAAGACCTCTGTCCAAGATATAAAACAAAGTTGTTATCATTTCACATTGAGTGCATGCTTTAATTTATGGGATGGTTTTGCTGATCTCTTTTGGGTTCCACAAACCAGGATGAATTTTGTAAGTTTGAAAAATTAACTTGTTTATTTCCATAACACATACATAGGATCATATCATTCACGTTAGACTTCTACTGCAAAGCAGATAATAATTCACAAAAGAAACACAAAACAAATGAAAAACAAGGTACATGGAAGTTCATACCTGGAGAACAGCTGAAAGCCCTGCAGATCCACAGACTTCAACATGCAAAGGAGAACACTGTCCACCCTCAGAGCTGGTGACATTACTTCAATTAGCCTGACCCAGTTTTCCAACTTGGAATTTGGTTTCTGTAGTTCCTATTATATAGCAACTCCTCCTGCCTGCCAATTATTGACATTAACACAGCCATCAAGCTTCAAGCAGCTACGTGTGTGGGAAACTCTGTGTTAGCATCCATTAGCTAATTGTGTACCTCTAAGCACTGAAGAAAAGCAGTGCAGCAGCAGTGGAAATAGTTAGCTGGCACCTTGGTTTTTGATCTAGTCCAAAAGGAGTCTGATGGTGGAGCAGTCGGGGTGAGACTGAGAGGGTAACACTGTGCCCCCAGTGGAGTGCAGGTGTGAAGTGCTGGAGAGAAGGGAGAAAGGCTTGCACAATTTTGCAGCTGCCCATCTACTAGGTCCCACCACATTGCTCTCCTATGGCACACAGGCTCTGGTTTCCTCTGAAGTCCTCTATTCCCACTCAGCCAAAGCATCCTATCCCACCTGTTATTTCTACCAGCTGTTTCTTCCCTCTTGCCCACCACCTACATCATTATCTTTGCTCCTTGAAAAATCCCCACCCACCTACACACCAGCAGCTGCCCTTCTCTGTCCTGAGCTTCAGGACACAAAGCAGCAGGAAAAAAACCTGACAGCTCTGTGAGCGCCAGCAGGCTCCTGCCAGCCCAAGCCCCCTGCTTGCTCAGAGTTCAGTGA
This sequence comes from Passerina amoena, assembly GCA_013401095.1. Classification (NCBI taxonomy): domain Eukaryota; kingdom Metazoa; phylum Chordata; class Aves; order Passeriformes; family Cardinalidae; genus Passerina; species Passerina amoena. Next base: position 20,822 of record WBNP01004440.1, on the reverse strand, counting down.
CAGCCATACACTCAGCCTGGGCTATGGGAATGCAGGAAGGGTGACCTGCATGTCTTGGATGTGATAGCACTAACAGGACATTTGGCAACCTCCTGATGGCAACCTTCAGCTTGCTCACAGACACGATTTCCCCTGCTGGGACACCATCTTGGCTGACTCACTGCAGAGTGAAAGCAGAGAAGAGCAATTCCACCAAGTTAAAAAATTCACAACAGGTTCTTACCATTGATGGATTAGGCAGAGATTGATCAGCTAACAACACGAGCACTGCTAAAGAACTATTTGTTCATTAATACATTTACACATATTTTAGCCAGAAGCAGAATGCTGGAGTGCCCCAGCCTGCCTTACACCTTAGGCATTATCCTGCACAGGACAGATCTAGAAGAACTGAGCTGAATTACTAAACAGTCAAGCAAGGGATATTCTGATTTGGCTTTGCCTTAATATGTACACACAGCAAAAAGGAACTCAACAGAGCATAAGAGCTCATTTTATTAGCATTGCTAATCTAAAATGAAGATAACAAACAGTGTAGAACTTTTATTTCCATTTTTTTTTTAATGAAGTAGTGCTAAATGTCAACCCTCAATATTCCACCCCTCTTCATTAACATTAAGCAACCTAATGTTTAATTAAGAGCCCTACAAAAGCAACATATTACTGCACATTATCTTAATTACCAACTAGGACCTACTGATGCCACTTTCAGAACTACAGCTGCAGTTTGAGGCAGCAGAACCTGAAAAATATAGAAATTAATACATAACAACTGCACTTAAATCTTACAGAACACAGAAACTTAATCACAGCCTGCAGTGAGAGCATGGCAAGATGTACCATCAAATCAGAGGCAAACTGGAGAAACATTTGCACTTACAAAGTGTTCATCAGGTTTCAGAAAAGTATATGTGTACATTAGCGCTGTCCAATTAGCCTGTCCATGTTTCTGGTTCATCTAAATTAATGTAACTTCATAATTTACAAAAATTTTTCTGATTCAATTATATTTTCTGAATCCAGTTAAATCATTTAATCACATCTGCCTTTAAAAGATCCCACTAATAATGAAAGATTAATTCAAATGGTATTTCTTTTATGAACTTTTTTTCATTCTCCAGCAAATGTTGCTGCATTTATCCCTGCAGTCCAGCTTGCCAGAATAAAGTTAAGAAGCTTATGAATTTTGGATATTACACAATCAATATTTGATACCAATATTTCTTTGTTCTTCAAAGTGATGAGCTCTTCAGAGCTCAAAATAGAACAATCAACTATCAGAACAGTGTCCAGATCTCTGTTTCAATTCACTTTGTCTTCAGAACAATCTTGCACACTAACCACTGGACTGAAGCTGACAAGTTCTTCCCAGCAGAAAGGCCTCTCTGTCCTTCCACTATTACTTTGTGGGATACTACAGCAGCAATCTGACTATACAAATGAAGAGATTATTATCTATTATCTAGCCTGTGCCACTGCTTGACAAACTAGAATAGACTGCAAAACTGAGGCGAATGCTGTGTGAATGTGCGTAGAGAGGGGAAAGCAAGCACCCCAAGCAAGCACCCCTACAAATATGTGGAAGAACTGTAAGATGAAGTTAATTTTGACCATTCATAGAGTAAACAAGGAAGCACTTATAAATTGTATTTGCAAGAAGTTCTTTAGAAAATTACAAGTGTCACAGCAACATTTTACTATTAATATGAATCTTTTAAATTATAGATAAGTTTTACTGTAAGGAGGAAGCATTACTATGAACCAGTTATCTAGCTAGAATAATTTTGGTCACTGAGCCCCACTCAACAATTTCTACACAGAAATTATTGCTCAAATGAATTCTGTCTAGCACATTGTTCATTTAATACAAATTCATTTGTCACATATTACTAAAGTAACTATCAACACTGTAGTTTTACTTCAGATATGCGTTATACTTCATTTTCCCTTGATGGGTCAGAACCTTGAACGAATGGAACATGTGACCCACAGGTTACAGGCAGCTGCCTGTAACAAAAATGTCAGAGGAAGGCAATTAGCTTGTCCCTCCAGCTTGCTTTATGCCACACTACATAAGACACCAGAATCATTAAATCATGGAATGATTAGGTTTGGAAGGGACCTTAAAGATCAAAGAATCATTAAGATTGGAAAATACCTCCAGGGTCATTTATTCCAGCCTTTGGAACACCCAACCAACCTCCTGATGGAACCTTTGATGGAACACCCCCTTGTCCACTAAACACAGCACTAAGTGCCACATCCAGTCCCATCTTGAACACTTTCAGAAGCTGTGACTCCACCACTTCCCTTGACAGCCCATTCAGATGCTTAATCACCATTTCAGTGAAGAAATTCTTCCTGATGTCCGACCTGAACCTCCCCTGGCCCATCTTGAGGCCATTTCCTCTTGTCCTGTTGCTAGTTGCCTGGGACAAAAGGCCAACCTCTACCTTGCTACAATCTCCTTTCAGATAGATCATCTAGTCCCAAACCACCTTGCTACAATCTCCTTTCAGATAGATCATCTAGTCCCAAACCACCTTGCTACAATCTCCTTTCAGATAGATCATCTAGTCCCAAACCATGGCCAGAGAACCTTCCACTAGACCAGGTTACTCAGAGCCTCATCAGACTGGTCTTGAACACCTCCAGGGACTGGGAGCTCACAACCTCTCTGGGCAATCTGCTCCAGTGCCTCACCACCCTCACTCACAGCAGAGAATTTCTTCCTAATAGCTAATCTAAATCTACTCTGCTTTAGCTTAAGGCCATTCCCTCTTGTTCAGTCACTACATGTCCTTGCAAAGAGTCCCACTTCAGCTTCTTGTAGGCCCCTTTCAGGTATTGAGAGGTGCCACAAGGTCTCCCCAGAGCCCTCTCTTCTCCAGGCTGAACAGCTCCAGCTCTCTTAGTCAGCTCTCACAGGAGAGGTGCTCCAGCCCCGCTCTCCTCTGGACTCATTCCAACAGGTCTGGGAACATTAGAAACTTGGCAAGAGTTAGCAGTAAATCTTTCAGGACTTACTGAAGTAGAACTTTGAGTAAAGAAGGTTTAAAGAAAACATAGTTCACAGATGATATTTAAATAGAGTCTACAAAATCTTTTCTATAGAACTGCAAGTATGAAAATATTACTGCCAGAAGTATGAGAAGTATCTTACCATTTCAATGAGTCTGAATATTGACTTGCATCCTTCATTTCCCATGCTGAGCTACTGGGAGTGATCTTGCCAGACAAAACTGATTCCATCCATAGATGCCTTGGGGCAAGGATGCTATACTTCCATTCACTTTTGAACACCTGGGTATATCCCCCAGAAAAACTGGATTATGGAAAATTGATGCAACAACTTTCTCTGTTGATGAGTTCCTGGGATCAACAGACAACTGTTGTCCAGAAAAATTGGATTCATTACCCAGTGTGTAAAAAGCCAATAATTACACACTCAGGGGAGATATTGCTTATTTATTTCAGAGTTGCACAAGCATGGGTGTTCGGTGATACTACTCAAATCAAGCATGCCAGCCATATAAACTTTTTACTATTTATACATTTTAGCAAACAAAGGAATAAGTGTTCATTGGCTACAAGTTACATACTTCTCTTATTAATTAGTATTCTGTCTATTAGTAAATTATTATCTTACTTCCCATGCTAATTAGTCCCATGCTCAGTGCTTCTCTTGAGTCACAGGGTTTCTTGGGTCAGCAGTCTGTGAGTTGGTGGCCGCAATCTGCCCCTGCCAGAATTACCCTTTACCCAGACAGAGCTGATTTCAGCACAGTTGCTTTGTTAGTTTCTTCATGGTCTTGGGAGTTCTGCCAGATATCTTCATGGCCCTTAAATTCTGCATTCTGTGTGTTCACTGTCAGTGGTACATCCTTCTTCCCAAGCTTTGTCAACATCCCCATGGGTCTGAGATCACTGCAGTATGTCCAGCCCTAAACCTTAGCAAGGTAATTCTACCAACCAGTAATTTATTCTTCTAACACCCGGACATCACTTAGGGTTTGCCTGTTAGCTGCTCTCTGTTTCATGGATTACATCGCCCTTCTTGTTGATAAGGCTTAAAACTATAGAAAGATGAAACATCAATGATCATTCTTTCTTAAGAAAATTTTACATATTCCACATGTTGCAACATAAAGACTACAGTTATAAACCTGAATGCTGTTTAAAAGGTGAATCTTGGGAACCACTGTGGCAAAAAGGAGCCAAATGAAACATTTCAGAAGAAGAAACCACTAGTTTATATATCAGTTGCCATTCCTAAAGCTGAAGAGATTATCTTCTGCTCCTCACCTTCTCCCTAGTCAGCTGCCTGGCAGAGCAATTCCAAACTCATTTCAGTCACAATATGACATGTAAATCTGAAAAATATAATACTAAGTCTTGTTAACTCAAATCCTTCCCATTCAGTCACAAAAGTAAGGCTCCTATGAGCACTCCAGTTCCCACAACCCTAATGATTTTAGGACAAGTACAACAATTATGAAAGTAAAACCAGATGCTACTATTAAGCCAAAGGTTGTGGGGTTTTTTTCTCTTCTTAATATTTTGGGATGAAAGGTGGCATTAAAGTACCTAAAAGGCAACATGAATGATATTCAGGAACAGACAACTTTTTTTGAAGACTGATCATTCCAATTATCAACTATCTATAGATATTAATACAAACACAGAAACACTATTCTTCAAATGAAGATTGATTCATAGAAAATAAGTTTTTATGTGGGAGCAAGAACATTCAACATGTGCAAAATTTCTTTTAATGCTTAGAAAGTTTTAGTCCCCAGATACTCAAGAAGGAGACAAGGTACCCAGACATCATAAAGCAACATTTTTCACAATGTAGAAGGGGGCAAGAGAAGACAAGCAACCAACTTAGCAAGAAGCAAACTAAAGCTGCAAGTAAAACCAGAAATCTCTAGATCCTCAGGTTTCATCTGTAATCAGGTTCTCTAGACTAGATCTACAGCTACAGGTAAGTCTTTGAAGGTGTCACTGTGTGCACAGAGCTGGGAACAGGCCTGGTGTCAACTGCTCCACTTACTGCATGCCGCTTCCAAAATTTTCAGTGTTATAAATTTGGGTCTTATAACAAAGATCAAGGTTGATGAGAGTACCAGGAAAAAAAAAAAAACAAACCTCTTGTTTAAATTACTTTTTAAAGGGAACTGCTAAATCCCAAAAAACAACCAAACACATGCAATTATAAATCAGGTCTAGTTAATACAGAATTCACAGTAAATCTGAAAGGTAAGTTAAGCATATGAACTGTTCCTCACAAACTAACAAATGGAGTTCCCTATATTTCCAGTTAAACAAGTCTTTTATTCCCTCCTATTAAAATATTAGTGATATGCCTCCACAGCAAACTAGTTCTTTTTTTAGCCTTTTGGTAAAAAAACAATTACAACACAGCAGCTCTACAAGTGAAGCTGAAGGACAAGCTTTGTCAACAGCCATCCTATAAAAAGACCTACGTGTCCTTTTCCCAAGAGGCAGAGAACCATTGCCAGCAATGAGTTCACAGGGGTACTCTAAGAAAAATAACATGCTTGCTCAAGTTATTTTAAGAGCACTTTATGATTGTGGGTTTGAGAGAAAAATATAAAGGCTCAAGTTAAATATCAGAATTAAGTGTTTACCTCTAGTTCAAGATTATTTTTCTTCAAAATTTAATACTGATCTCATTGGCCTTCAGATTAAATAAATTTGCAAAACAATCTCCCCTGAAAGTTATAGATAAGCGAGCAAAAATGGAATTTCTAATCAAACCTACTTGCAAGCTTGCTTAGAGAAACTGGAGGAAAAAATCAAGTTCCCCCACCCAGACCATTAATTTCATTCAAAACAATAGACAACAATGGTAAAAACAACAGCAATTCAGCTCTAGAGCCCAGATCTCTTTTTGCTGTTGTTGATGGTTGCACTTTTTTTTTTTTTTCGTAACCCAGTCATTAAAGAATGATGCCCCCAGGCTCCACTGGGTTGCCTTCTATATTAAAGATTTAGCTAATGCTTAGGCGAAGAGTCTGACACTATGCGCTTAGGAAAGCAACAGAAGATAAACAGGAAAATCCAGCAACTTTCTTGGACAATTCAAGAAAGTCTGTAAACCCTGACCAAGACTTAAAACAGAATTACATCAGTTAGACAAGTCTTCAGAGGCCAGGGTAGCAGCATTTTCAAACTTCTACCCATACGCATCAAGAGAAGTTTTTCTTCCCACAAACACCAATTTCACCTCTTGCGTGTCTCTAGAACTGTACGCACGAACTCATGCTCCTGGCACTGAAATGTAGAAGGGTTTTGTGGCTTTCTACTATCAATTCCAACAGCATGCATCAGAACCCATTACCATTCTTCAGTAGAATATGGTCTGGCAGACAAGCTCTGGAAGACTGAACGTCAGTATTTAACAGGTTATTACCCTGCATTTCCCCACTCCTGACACACTCAAGGGCAGTGCAACGAGGCGTTGCCGCGCAGGTACCTCGCTCCTCAGGAGGCGAGTTTGGACTGCTGCTGAAGACAGGCATGCAGCTGTGCCTCAGTCCATTGGCAGCCTCCACAAGAGAGCTTGCTGCCTGTTAGAAAGCTGACATTAAAAAAAGCTGTCTGGATACCCTCTAAAACACTGACCCTAAATCCTCCACATTTCATTGTTATTAGAATTTTATTCTGCACACACAATCCTCCTCTCCTTCCTCACCTGACAATAGTGACTGCACACCTGCAGTTACACTGAGACCAGAGCCTGCGGGGCCTTACTGGGATTGGTGGCCATGGGTACTTCAAAGGCAAAGTATTAAGAGGATCAGTTCCCTAATACTGTTTACACTCTGGTTCCACAAGAACAGCTACACTGGCACAACTAAAAGGACCCAGCAGGCAATGGTCTGACACAGTCCCAGAATTTCCAAGGAGGACGACAAACTACAACAGCGCTCTCTGACTCTCTGATGGCACAGCATCCTCCATCTATACCTGCCTGCCTTCAGGAATCACAGCATACCATGGTGCTCAGGTCACAAAGAGAAGTTGTCAACAGCAGACAGAATTAAGAGAGTTCTCTGCTTGGTTGGGTTTTTCTGAAGTATTTTATCAAGTGAGAGCCAGGACATGGATTTACAGGGTCAGAAAATGAACAAAAGAGACAACAACAATAGTACCAACATCATCCTTAGCAACTTCCTCATCAGAGCTACTGATGAGGATCATCAGAGTCAGCAGGCTCATTGAAGAGCACTAATAGAAAACTATCCAAAGCTGAAATCCCATCTTTTGGCTAAGCTGGGAGTCCCATTTTGCAGCACTGGGTAATGTAACACCTGACACTAGTAACAATTTTGTGTACATACTGTCTCCTAGATATTTCAGTATCGTTGCTTAGGTTTAAAAAGCAACAAGGAAAAGCATACACTGGAGCAGGAGAAGGAGCTAAAATCTGGATTACACACACACAGTTTATCTGACAAAAACTAAGAAAACAACCATATATTGCTATTGCAAGCTCAGAATGAGAAAGCAAGCAAGACCATCAAGAGAAGAGACCATCAGCAACTGAATTCATGTTACGTAATGTAACAGCCCAATGACTGTGGATAATTTCTTCCCAGTCTTCAGCTTTTACTGTGGCTCAGTAAAGAAACCCTAAAACTCTGCCAGACATTGAGAGAAACAAGGCAAAACACATAACCTATCTTCCTATAATTGGCAAGGCCAGGAGCTTTTCCTCAAGTACTCGGCAATTTCACTATCAGACAAGGTCAACACAAATTGTTTCATCCCATACATTTTCTCCCACAAGAAGGTCATTTCAGCCATGCTCCCAGGGAGCCCCTCAAAACATTTGCCAATGCAAATCTTTGTGGGTTTCCAGTGAAAGCAGGCCCCTAAAATAACATGGTAAAAAAATATATATATACAATTAAAGAAAAAGGCAACAGGAACTTTTGAAGAGACTGTATGCTGAAGAAAACACAGTGCAGAACAACTGCCTAATAACTTTTAAAACTACAAACAAACACTTATTCTCATGCCTTGATCTGTAGAGTTCACCAGTAACAGAAATGACTGATTCAGTAATAAGATTACTGTGGGTCAGAAGAACAGGGCCCCAGTCAAAGGCTACATTTCAGTATTTTCAAAGTTATAATTTCTCTGAGCTTCTCCTAAACTAAACAAATATTTCAAAATGGATGCATGTTGCTATTCATCTAGCAAGGGATTAAAAGAATTGGAATATTAAATGCCAAAGATTCAGAGCTGCTCAATCAACATCCCCTAAATGAAACTAATCTCCACTACTAAGGTTGGTAACCATGAAAAGATTGACAGGTTCTGTCAGAAATTAAGATCCAACAATTCTAAGGTATACTGGATCTCAAGGACAGATCCTGATTTTAAAAAGAAAAATGGAAAAGGATTTAAAAGCTGTATTATATGGCTGTCATGCAAAAATTTCACAACAGATAAGTTAATTGAAGATAAGTCTGGAAATGATAGCACAGCTAACATGCTACATAGCACTTAAACTTTCTGAACAAGGCATTCAAACTCTTGGCAAAGAAATTATAATATTTGAAAAGATAAGTTTCAACAGTTGAGTTAAACTCAAGAGTTTCATTGCAAAGGCCTCAGTGCAGACTAAGTATCAACCCCAGTCTTCTGCTACCATCACTGACAAAAATCAGCTTTTCTGTGAGTTGCCTGATTTTCTAATATATACTGGGGCACCAGGAAATTTCTTCCAAACTCAATCTCCCCAAACAGAGATTAATTTTATTAATATATTTCTGTATGGAGATAGAGTTGATACTACACAGCAGACAATTGGATTGCATCAAAGTATCCATGAGAAAACACAAATTTGAGAATAGATGCATGAACAAATCCACTAAATGACAAAAGATTTGAGTGCTTCATACTTTGGAATATACATTCCAGCAAAAAAAACAACAGGACACTAATTAGACTGCAGTTTGGGGATCATTAACTTGGTTTACATTTGCTACCTTCCTGACAAATGTTAAGCAAATGTGCTGTAGTTAGATGCAAACTGGCAAATTTCCTAAATAAATCACAGGACATATTTATAAAGAAAACTAAAATAAAGGGCCCAACTTTTTTTTTCTTTTTTTAAACAATTTGCCGTTTTAGTAACAACAGATTTAGCAGCAAGCCAAACCTGAAGTGCACAGCTCGGGCCGTGGCACTCCCCAGGTGTCTGTAAGAACTGCAGATAGCAGAGTGCCACCTGCCTTTCACGGGTCACAGCTGCAATGCTGCAGCCTGGAAATTAAATACAGCCTACCGACAATAGCTGGCAAACATACCTCAGAAGGGTCAGTTTGAATAATGTTTATAGTGTTTGACAAATCAGAACAAAATAAAAACAAAAAACCAAAAAACCCCAAGAACTCGTTCACTGGAAGCAGCTACAGCTTTGCAAAACACGTTAGGACAGAACCAACACAGAGGCTGTAACTTAACACTGTTTCCAAATCCGAATGCATGCACATGCCAGAGAGGATAAAAGGATGATAATAAAGAGAAACATACTGATTAACAATAATTTAGAGAACTCTGCATTGACAAGAATACTCATTAAACATTTCCATAAAATGATTTTACAGAAAAGGAGAAGCTCCTCATGCTGCTTCCTATAATTATGGCCATAGCCATAGCAATTCATCTCAGGAGCCATAGTAACTTCAGAACATACATTACCAAACATCAAGAGCATATCAAAATTTTATAAACCACATGTTAAATCTAAAGCTATATCGTATTTCACTGCTATTCAGAAGTCCATCATCACAACATACTAACCAATTACTAGATTCTGCTTTACATGAAGTAGCAGAGTATCAGATTTCACACACCCTCCTCCCCACTATCAACAGATAGTACTGGCAGTACACACCTACTATTAACTGATAGCAGTATCAGCAATCCACTTACGTGTCCCACAGCACAGAAATCAGACCCAGCCAACACTGCTGATAAAACTGTTGCAGACCAGAGGGCAGAAACGGGTCTCTCTGCTCCTGCTCACCCCAGGAGCTCAGCTGCTCCCTTGGCTGAATTCCTGCATGCAACCTCTAACACAAGAGCCAAAAATTGCAGGAGAATTATGCTGTATTTCTGCAGTTCACAGATTGTAGTGTACAGCTACTCCCTGAAAACTAATGAACTTCATTCATCGAAAATCCTGTATTTGTACAAGACTATATCAACAGAAGTCAGAATCCACGTGGCTTCACTAAGTAGCTGGGGGAAAAGAAAGTGAAAAACAAACGACCACACAACTTTTCTTCTGAAAACAGCAGTGATACAGTCACCACCCTCTGCATCTCTGCCCAGCAGGAAATGAGCACAACAAACCTGCTACAACCATGTTTATGGACCATTACAAAGTGCACAGGCACTCCTACTATCTCTAAGTATTTTATGAAAACAGCACTAGTTAAAGATTAAAACAAATGAGACACTTCAGATATTAATGCCTTCAGCTTTGTCAACCAAAACAAATCTGTAACAACATCCCAAGGAATAAGCAGTACAACTCAGAAGCCAGTGTTTACACTACTTAGTTCAAAAGAACCTCTCAAACAGAGAAGTAAACTGGCACACGCCAGAGCAAAACCTTAGCTCTCAGCAGGACTCCTCACAGCTGTTCAGCATTAAAATGAGAAAATGAGATGAATTCATTAGTAAATGCAATAAAGTTATATTATTGGTACCTACTGGAGAGGAAGGTGGGAACACAGCACAAAATCCAGAAATTTACCAACGTCTTTCACTCTACTAAGCAAAGTAGCCAAGGCCATACCTCAGCCTTTCAAGGCAGCAATACACTTTTGATTGACTGTGTGTTACATATATGACATCAGCAAGTTCAACAATTCGAAGTCAAACTTTACTGAACTGAGTCAGCCTTATATAATAACCAGGAGATGCTCAAACTTCTACAAATAAGATTTGAGTGCAAATTCCACTATGAAAAAAAAAATCTACTCTACATTACTCTAGCTGGGCTAGCATCACATCAGGCTTTTACATGAAAATTCAAACCAAGAGTGGTTAGTCAGCTTTCAGAGAGCAAGACCTTCAGATGCACTACCTTAGGGCTCCCAGAACATGCTACCAAGACAACTTTAACACCACGTTTTAGTTTTAAGATGTTTGTCACAGCTATAATCTTGCAAATTCTAACCATCTTCACAAGGCTGCACGTTCCTGCATGCACAGACCTCTCCTGCCAATAGTCCGGTTTGCTGGAGGAGCAGATGCACTGACAGCTCCCCCCAGGAATAATCCCGGGCAGATTATCGTTGTGTCAATCTACAATGCAGACTCAGCATCTGGAGCGATACAAAAAACCCTAATAGTTCTCATTTATCTGGTAAGCAATCCTCACAGAACGATATATGGATACAATTGACTGAGGTGTTTCCATGTGCATCGTTGCGGAATGGTAAACTAACTCCCCAATTCAGAAAGCGCCAAAATACAGCCACACCACAGACCGAAGACAGGGCAGTTAAATAAAACAGCGAGAATAAAAGCACATCGGGATTTCAAACCGCACTACACGAACATCCCACTGAAGACCCACGTTTCTCAGACAACTGACGGTGCCTTTCACGCCACTTCTTCTCTCACCAGAAGATGAGCCTGAGCAAACTTCACTTGCCGAAGTGTGACAAAACCCTCCGAAACGTTCCCGAGCGAGCGGCTGCCTCTGCGCAGCCGGGGCTCAGCGACATCAACGCACCTCACTCTCCTGGGCGAGAACGCGCTCCCGGGGGCGCGACCCCGAGGGCAGGAATGGCGCGGGGGTCCCGCAACGCGGAGCACCCGCGGCCCGGGTTCCGGCCCCTCTGGAGATGCGGCTCCCTGTCCGTCTGTTTTTTCTGGTCCCGAGCGAACAGCACCGTCTACGAGGAGAACGCCCGCCCGTTCTGAAAGGCTCGGCGGACTTTCGGGGGTGGGGCCGGGCAATGCCCGAGACGGGCTCCGAGCGCCGGCAGCGCTCCCCGGCTCCGGAGCCCAGCGGCGGCAGCGCTCCGCCTCGCTGCCGGCTCCCCCTGCCGGCACCCTGCGCCGCTCCGCCCGGACCCCAGCCCGCCCGGCCTCCGAGCCCCCCGGGGGCCCGGCGGACACCGGGGCGCAGCCGGTGGAGGAGCAGGGAGGCGGCCCCGGTCACGGACAGGGCGGCCGGCAACGCGCAATGCCCGCGGCGTTCCCAAAGCGCCGCTGCGGCGAGGAGGGGACGGGGGCCGGCAGGGTTACCTGGAGGCGCCGAGGGCTGCTCGCCGCGGGCAGGGCGTGCGGGGGCTCCGCCGCGCTGATGCCCGCTCCCGCCTCACGCCGCCATGGCCGCAGCCCCGCCGAGCCGCCCGAGCTCCGCTCACTCCCACCAAGTTTGCGGCGCGGCAGCTGCGCGCCTCGCCCGGCGGCCGGACCCAGCGCCCCGCCGCGGGGGCGGAGCAGCCACGGCCGCCCGGCCCCGGCGATGCCGTGCGCCGCTCGGCTCGGCTCGTCCCGTCCCGCAGCCGGCGCTGCCCCGGGCTGGGGCGATCTCGCATTACTCCCTGCCCTCCCCCGCGCTCCCCCCTCCGGGCCAGCTGAGAAGTTGCAACTGGTTGAGATATTTGTCCTTGGGGTTTGGGTTTTTTTATTTTTATTTCCTTTTATTCCTTAATCACCGCAGCTCACAAAAACGTGACCTGAGGCTGCTCCTTTGGCATCATATCTGAGCAGGGGCGCCTCAGCGCCAGTACAACTAAGCACAACAAATCCCAGCGAGCTGCAGCGAGCGACAGCAAAAGGGGAGGGGAGGCGGTGGTACACGGGCAGCGCCGCCGGTGCCGGGTCCGCAGAGGCTCCCGGCCACTGCTCGGGGCTCCGGGGCCGGAGCAATGTACAAAAAAGGGGAGCAGCAGATACAGGAGGATAAGGAGGGCTGGGCGCCAGCGGCTGCCCCGGCACGGCAGGGGCTCGGGAGCGCCCCGGGAGCTGCCAAGCGGCGCGCCCGCGGGCTCTCCGCACCCCTCTCACGGCGTGCCACAGCCGGCCAGCCAGCCCCCGTGTCCCGGCCCCGGGCCTCCGGGCTCCGGCGAGCAACCGCGTAGGCAACAGGAGCCCCGCAGCAGCGGCCCCGGCCGCGCTGCGAGGGAGAGTGGGGTACTGACATTTCTGCCGCCACGTAAGAGCCTCCGGCGAGTCCCTCTCCGCCCCCTCCAGTCCCCTCCCTCCCCTCCCCCCATGGCACGATCGACGTGTCAGCCCCAAAAGTTCATTTCCAGGCCCTGGGAGAGTCCCCTATATAGGTCCCGGGCCGTGCGTGGGACAGTGAGACGTGGCACTGCGGGGCTGCAGTCGGGCGCGTAGGCATCTCCCCAGGTACGTGCGTTCGCATTGTCGCGCTCCCCGGGTTTTCGGCGCATGCCTTTGTGTTTTGTCAGCTCACCTGTATTAAACTAGGAGGTTATTTCTGTTCATGTGTGCATTGTAATTAATTCCATCAGAGTTTTTTTTTTCTTTTATGACAGCATTTGCGCATTTCTACTTCAAACTGCGGTAGAAACTGACTTTTGTTGTTCACAGCAAGACCTAAGCAATTTAGAAGACTAAAAGCAGTAAGAGTTTATTAAAACAAACAAAACCATGGAATTCATCCATGCTAGAGTAATCTTATAAAAGTTAGCTAATTAAAACAACTAGCATCAAAACTTATCAGCAAGCCAAATGTTCCAAATCCAAATTGCCTTAAACTTCGAGCTCAATTTTACTTTGGCTAGGGTATAAAAGAAACTTGTTCAAGTAGAAACATTAACAGAAGTTTGAAATTATCAGTAAAATGAAGTCCTGGAATTTGGAACATTCTTTCT
>WBNP01004439.1:0-52180 GCA_013401095.1 Passerina amoena | reverse complement strand
TGTGGGGATCTCTGAGGGGATCTCTGAAGGGATCTCTGTGGGGATCTCTGTGGGGGATCTCTGAGGGGATCTCTGAGGGGATCTCTGTGAGGTATATCTGAGGGGATCTCTGTGGGGATATCTATGGGGGATCTCTGTGGGGATCTCTGAGGGGATCTCATGTCTGCTGGCATCACCCATAGCCAGCTGATTTCATTGTGCACCATGTGCTTGGTGTGGCTGGGAAACTATCCATCAGAAGACTGCAGGGAGGATGGGAATCAGGAATGAACTCACCTCCAGGACACACCTTCAGGAAGGTAGATTGAGATCAGATAGTTGGAAGAAACTCTTGGCTGTGAGGGTGGTGAGGCTCTGGCACAGGGTCCCCAGAGAACCTGCGGCTGCCCCATCCCTGGAAATGTCCAAGGCCAGGCTGGACAGGGCTTGGAGCAACCTGGGCTAGTGGAAGGTGTCCCTGCCATGGCAGGGGCTGGAATGAGATGGGCTTTGAGGTCCCTTCCAAGCCAAACCATCTGTGATTAGCAGCAGGGGCTCACCCTGAGCTCAGGGACAGTTTCATGCCACAGCCTGGCCACACATTCCCTGTGCTGTGACAGCTGCAGGAGTGGCCTGGGCCTCATGTGCTGTGCATCAGCCCAGGAGGAAACATAAACAAGCAAACAAATGAATTGAGGCTCTGAAAGACTGGAAGAGGTGCTTGATGCCTTCAATTGTGCAGAAATATGTCCCTTCATGCAGGCTCGGGGTCGGAGTCAGGCCCTCAATTCCTGCCAGGAGAACCAGGGGGGTCCAGGTCATGGCAGGAGGAGATGCTGCTTCCCAGCATTCAAGTGCCACTCAAGGAGACAGGGCCCCTCTGTGCCCAGCGTGGTGCCAACAGCAGCTATCGGGCAAGAGTGGCAGCAGCAGGCAAACCCCTGGTCCCCAGACACACTCCTCAGGGCAGGCCCATGACACACATTGTCTCTGCCTTGCAGACTGGCAGATCCTGGGGCCACCCAGAAGGGCTCAGCTGGGGAGAGGCTGAGCTGTGCCAGGGGTGGGAGGCTGATGGATAATCTCCTCTGGTGACCCACGGGTCCCAGCTTGGCTTTGTCCCCAGTCATTTCTGGTGGTCACAGGCAAATGTGTGAGGGCAGAGCTGTGGCACCCAGGCAGCACAAAGGCAGGAGCTGCAGGAGGAAGCAGAGAACTCGCTGATGGAAGAAAACCTTGTTTGGGCTACAGCTGTAGCAGACAGACATGCAGCAACATCCCAGCCTGCATCTGGGCAACACTTCTCTGCAGCCAGGGTGGTTAGAGATGCTGCTGCCCATCCCAAGCAGGATGGAGCTGCAGAGGAAAGTATGGCCCCTTGTTTGCTGGGGGAAAGACTAAAGGGTTTCATAGACCTGGGAGATAATTCTGTTTCCACAGCCATTTCTGCTGAATGTTCATTTCCCCTCTCTTCCACTCTGCTCCCACTCTCACACTTTCTTTGCTTTTTGCTGCCCATATGAGATGTCACCCAGCACTTGGGGAGCCCCATGTCCCCTGCTCCTGCTCAGGAGCCAGGGCTCTGCAGCAATGTGGGGACTCTGCAGCTCTGCAAGCCCTGTCTCTGCTCTGCTGATCAGGAGCCCTGGGAGGATCCAGCCTCCAAGGGAGGTCCTGCTGGAGCAGGGCTCTGCTGTGCCCAGGCCCTGCAGGATGGTGTGGGGGTCCCACAGCCCCACCCTGCAGAGCTGCCTGCAGCAGGGACAGGGCTGGGGCAGGCAGCTCCAGACTCTCCACACTCTCCTTCATGTCTGATTGCACTGAAGCAGGGTCCTCCAGAGCAATGAGAGGCCCTCTGCTCCTCTTGGCCTGAGCATCCTATTCTCTCCTTCGGGCCAGCAGGAATTCCAGCTCAGTGATCCCTGAGGAATGGGTGTTCCTCAAGTGGAGCCACCCCCATGTCAGTCCTGAGCTGGGGTCTGCTGACCAAAGCTGGGCAAGCTCTGGGGCTAAAAACTGCCAAGCTTTTGGCTGCATTGTCCCAGCCAAGCTGCCAGACCTGCATCTACCTTCCACCTCTCAGCTCCTGTGCATGTGGAGACGATTACAGTCTCCACATTTATCCTTTAACTCAGATTATGATTACATTCTGTTGACAGCACTTAGCACATTTTCTTGGCTTGTGGAGGCCAAACCATGCTCTCAGTTACCCCGTGGGTGTTACCTCCTGGAAGGCAGCAGCATGGTAAGGGTTGGTGAAGACAGAAATTTCTCCAGGGTTCCTAAAATGAGTATTTGTGGCCAGATGCTGATTATAAACCAGGCACAATAGTTGAAGAACTGTAATATTTGAATGGAAAACATTGTTTCAGGTTTTTCAGAAGAGCCTGGGAAGTTTTAGGTGCAAAAACCTCTGTCTCCCTAAGGGAAATATTTCTTCTCATATTCAGCTAGACAGGAAAATTTCTATTTTTATTAAATGCCAAAACCCTGAGAGAAGCAGCAGGCACTGCCCCGTGCAGGTCTGAGCAATGTGTGAGCTGCATAAGTACAACCACACTGCTCACCTGCTCCAAGTCTCAGCATTTCTGCAAAAACAGATCCCAGAGGAGCATCTTTGTTCTTGGAGAGGGCTTGGCCCTGATATTTCAGGAGGGCAGCAAATCTAGAAAGAGGTGAAGCCAGATGAATTGCTTCACATTTCCCTCACATTGACCTGCAGCTCCTGTGCACAAGTCGGCTCTGCCAAGTGCACAGCAAGAGCAGCTCTATGTTCTCCACACTGATGGGGCACAGGCAGATGTGCAGAACCCACAAGGCCTCAATGAGTCAAATACCAGCATGAAACTGGAGAAAGCAGCTCCAAGAACATTTTCTCTGTCAGGGCAAGACCTGGCTGCTCCCCAGCCGCCCCCCCAGCCTTCTCTTTCTGGGAAGGAGAGCTGGCAGGTAGGCTGGAAGCAGCTCAGAGCCTGGGCCAGGTTCCAAAGGGGTTTCGAAACAGCCCTGTAAAGCTGTGAGATTCCCTCTGCAGCTCCCACCAGCCTGAGAGATGGCACAGAACAGCCCTGCAGGGCTGTGGGAAGAAGCCCCAAGCTGAGCCATGAAACCAGGGATTAGATGGTCAGAGTGGGAGAAGCTTGGCACTTTTTAGCCCTTTCCCAAAGACATGGAGTAAAAGGGAGTGTAAATATCCTGATGTGACACACTCTTCCTGTAGCCACTTTTGGTGACAGCCTCGATCCTCCACACAAGGTGTAAGGTGAGGGGATGCCCACAGGAAATGCAGGGAGGAGGCAGCACTGCCCTGCTGGGCATGGAGACCAAAAACACCAAGGGAAGGACATCCATCACCCCCTGGCATGGCTAGAGGTGGCCAAGGTGAATGTCTGGACCACGGCAAATGGCCTGGCACAGAGGGATGAGGGTATCCTGAGAGGGTGAGGGATGGGGAGCTGAAATGAAAAAGAGTCAAGAGAAGCCCCATCTCTTGCAAAAAGTAGGTGCAAGCCATGCCAAGAGCTGAGACTGCAGACCCCATGCTCTTTGCATTGCTTCCCTGTTCCAGATCTCCCCTGTCAGTCCTGCCCCATGGTGTATCCTCCTTAAACACACAGCAGGATGTTTAACTCCTGCTGTAAAACATCTGGCAGCATCACCTGTTTCTGCCATTTGGATGGAAAGATCTTGACTTCTACATTTCCTGATTATCTTAGACTTAATCTCTCAGTCTTTAACAAAGCAGCAAGAAGGGCAAGGGGTTTAGACATCTTCTAGAAAGAGGTGTCTCTGCCCAAGGCAGGGGCTTGAAATGAGATGATCTTTAAGGTCCCTTCCAACCCAAACCATCCCATGATTCTGTGATGAGATTTGTTGTGTGTCATAAGCCTGGTGAGTAGAAGTGTTATGGGAAAGCTGATGGAAGGAACAGTTCAGCTGCAGCCAGGAGCATCCCTGCAATGGCAGAGACTGGTTTTTGGGAACACCAGATCTTGTGCTCAGGCCTGGGGCAGAGCTAGGGAGTGCATGGCTGTGGTTTCAGAGGAACAGCCAAAGGCCTGCATGGTGCTTCCCCTCTGCTCTGTGAGGAGAGGATTTCTCATGAGGTGAGAAATCTCATGATTTCTCATGAGGGGATGGATCCCTGTGACATCAATTTCCACAGGGAGGCTGGTCTCATGCCCAGTTTTCCTCCTTACCACCTTCACCTGGAAAGATAAGCAGTGTCCTAAGGACCCTGAGCTTTGCTACCAGTATGAGCACAGTCCAAAGTCTGATGAAAATTGCCTCACCCTCTCAGGATACCCTCACCTCACATTGCTCAACTTTGGCCTCATTAGGCAGATTGTGATACCACTGAGTTTATCCCTCTGTGTCCCCAAAATATGAATATTGCATGGATCACAGCTGAAGGGGAATGAGTGAAGCCCCCCCTGCATGACCAAGCTCCAGGGCACTGGTCTGTGCAGAGGGATAGAAGGAGAAGCTGACCTGAACCTGCGCAGCCACAGGTGTTTGAGTGTGTGTGTGTCCCTCAAAGCTGGCCCCAAATTCCATCTCCAAACAGCAGCACACACAGACCATCATTCAGCATTGCCCCTTCCCTGCTCTCAGGCAGCCCTCAGCCCTCGGTGTCTCCATGGCAGAGCAGAGCAGCCCCCAGAGAGCAAGTGCAGAGTGCAGCTGCAAGGGGACAGAGGCTCCTCAGGGATCTTCCCAAACCCTCCACCAAAGCAGTTGTGGAAGTGACTCATTGGAGATCCCATCCCAGTGGCTTTTCAATGAGTCACTTCCACAACTGCTTTGGTGGAGGATTTGGGAAGATCCATGGGATGGCCCTGGGATGGGATCTCTCCTTTGAAGAAAAGGAGGAAGCGATTTTTTCTCCCATCAGACTGTTTTGTCCAAGCAGGGAGAGGGGTGGTGGTGGCCCTGGGGTCACACACACACACACACACACACAGCAGGAATCCTGATGAGGATGAGAGTCCCTGGGGGCTCTGGTACAAGGCAGAAGGGCAGCAGCAGTGGCTCTGGCAGGTCTGTGCTCTCAGGTGTGGCTCAGCTGGGCTGGCAGTGCCAAGCAGCACCCTGGCAAGGCATGTGCAGGGTCCCCACCACAAAATCCACCTCTCATTCTGTAGGAGCGTCGGTGGGTAGGATGGTCAGGATGGACAGGGACGAGAGATCTCTGCAGCCAGGGCTTGGAACCTGGGGTTTATTGCAAAGGGCCTGGGTGCAGGGCCCTGCTGGGAGCTGCCAGCCACAGCTGGAGCCGGCCCCAAAGAGGAGCCCCAAAGAAAGAGAGAGAGAGTGAGAGGATGAGAGCAAAGAATAAGAGGACGAAGTTCTCATTACAATACCATAAATCTTCTTCTGTGTTGAATATTCTGATTCTCACTAACCAATCTAGTACAATATACAAATCCTATAGCATTTACATACAGCCTATAAGAATCATTACATCACCACACTGTGTTACATTTTAAACCCTACAAACTCCTCTTTGGGCCCTTCTGCCAAGCTGTAGGGTCTGCTCTGAGCCTTGGGCCTGTCTGCAAGCAGAGGGTGTTGTTCCATCAAAAGGGGATCACCTTCAGCTGGCCACACCATTGTTTTCCAGTTGTTCAGTAACTGAGGGATCTCAAAGGTTGCTTTCATTTCAATCTCACTTATAGTTTCCATATTCTCAAAATCTTTTGCCAGGCCATCATATTTATAAGGCTTTCCTGTCTCATCTTCCCCAACAACATTCCCCAACATTTCCCTGTCTGGAGCTGCTGAGGCAAAGGGAAAATGCACAGTAAGAGCTGTGGCCCTGCTGTGGGGTCTGTCATGGACGCTGCCAGGTCCCAGGGAGCACGGACAGGGCCAGGGCTCCCCTGCCTTGGCACACTCCCACAGCCAGCCCCTGGTGCTGGCAGAGAGCAGAAGCCTGTCCTGGCAGTGTCCTGCCTTCCCAGCCAGCCCCAGCAGGGCCAAGGTGACTCCTGGGGCACAGGCAGGGCTGGGGAATGAATGGCTGCTCCCCAGGACCAGCTCAGAGTGCTGAAGGCCTCCGGGCTGCACCAAAACAGGAACAATCTGCCCCAGAAGTGCTGCTCCTCTGGGAAATCTCCAGCCTGTGTGTGCCATGGACGTGCTCAGGGAGGCCACGCAGCCCTGCCCATCCCCTCCACCTGAGATGACCCCGCTGTTTCCTCTCTGCCTGGATTCTCCCTCCCCCTCTGCATCCCTGCCAGCTCCTCCACCCATCACACAAAGGAGATAAATCACTTGGAAAGAGCAAATCTCCATTCATTTAAAAACCTTTTAATTTATTTTTAAAAAATAGCACTAATAAATTAGAAACGTCTCCCAGAAGGGCTGAATCCAAAACCCTCTGGCTCCGGGCACTTTATCTGCCTAACCTTGCCTCACAGGAAATGCCCTTACCACAGCACCCATCCCATTATCTGGGTAATTAGTCGAGTCTGTAAATGCAGAGCAGAGCTGGAACCTACCAACTCCTCTGGAGAGCTGGATTTTCTATGGGAGAGGAAAAAAAAAAAGAAAAGAAAGTAAGAAAATTAATATAAAGTACACCTTGGGCAATGAAGGCAGGAAGAAGGAAATGGGAAATATCTCCTGCACAGCTCATACAAGGGTTGCTTAACACTTTAAGGGCCAGGCAGGCTTTGCTGTTCTCCCAGAAAACTATCTCCAAATGGTACCTTGCTCCTCAAGTGGATCTCTCTCCATCAGCATGTTTAATTTGAAGCCTTTTGTGCAGCCTCTTGATGTTAATCCAAATCTGTACAATTCCCAAAGCCACTGATGGATCTGACCCCTCAAGGACACCCTGTTTGCTGCACTGAGCTGCTCTGGTACTTCCTCAGCACCCTGATGCTCCAGGGTCAGCATGGATCCCCAGGCAGCTCAGCAGAGCTTGCTTGTGTGACCCCAAGCTGCCCTGCCTGAGGATGGGAGGGACTTCAGGAGAGGCTCAGGGTCTTGGTTTGAAAAGCCAGGTGTCTGCTAAGGAGGGCAGGAGCCTCCCTTGAAATTAAGAATGTAAACCTCCTCCCTTCAAATTATAATTTTTGAAATTAAGGGGCTCTCAGGCAAAGATGGGAGTAGGAATAACAGTTCCTTATTAGGGGGGAAAAAATAGAAATGCAGAAATACAAAACAACCCTGCCAGAGTCAGACCATGCCCTGGCCCCTGTGTGTCAGGGGGGTGTCCCAGCCCCATCCCATGGGGGCTCAGCCCTCCTGCAGCCCCAGCTGTGGCTCTGCTGCAGCAGGGATCCTGCACAAGGGGGGAGTTTTCCTCTGCAGCTCCAGGGCTGCTGCAGATGGGCCTGGGCTCCCTCTGGCAATGCAGGGCAGCAGAAAGCTGCTCCTCTGGCAATGCAGGGGGCAAAGGCTGCTGGGCTGGGCCAGGCTCAGATTGGATCCAGGTAGGAATGCTTGGCTCCTGCCCTGGGCGCAGCATCTCCCCATGGGATGCTGGAATTGGATCAGCCATGCAGGGACACTCAGTGGCCATGGACAGAAGATAATTCATAATTAATGGCCCAGTAACAGAAGAGATCTCCTGGAGGGAGGATTGGCTGGGGGAGAGATAAAGAAAACTGCCCCATGAACAGCAGAGAACTGCCCCAGCTCTGACAGATGGGGGTAGAACACACACCCCCAGCCACATCTTGTAACCTAAGGCACTCAGGTACCCAGACTGAGGGGATGGGGACAGGGAAGGGGACATGTGGCTTTTTGGAAAGAGGGCCACAGCTCAGGGCCCTGGCTGCATGGGTCCCTATGACAGAGCTGTAAAGTTCACTGACTGCTCTGATCATTGTGTAAGTGGAAGGTGACTTTTCCAAACAGTGAGAGTCACCTATGAAACTGAACTGGCAAACACACCTGGCACTGACTGGGTGTCTCCTTGGGCCCTGCTGTGTGCAGCTGTGTGCTGTGCTGCAGCTTCTCCCCTAAGGCAGGAGCCTGGACTACCAGGAACGTGCCCTCCCTGGTGCAGCTCAGCTCTGAACCTCTCAGTGCCTTGTGACCAGGCTGAGCTTTGGCAGAGCACAAGCCCAGTCAGACATGACATTTTGCAGGTTTATAAAGAAAAAAAGAGAGAAAGTGAAAGCAGTCCAGGTGAGAAGGTGATCCTGTACTTTTCCATGTCTCTGCTGTAAGGCTCATCTCCATCACAGGACTCTCCCTGTTCTCCCTTTGCCCACCAAACCCTCTCACCCCCTCTTGCACCTGGCCAGCTCTCCAGCCTGGCTCCCCCTGTCACTGTTCTTGCAGCCTGGAGCACTGGGACTCTCCAAGCTCCAGCCTGAGTCTGCACACATGCTGTGACCATCACAGGTCCTCAGCTCCTCTGCTCTTTGGGCTTCCTTTTGCCCAAAGCCTTGCCCTGTTGCCAGAGCCTTTCCTGGAGCAGCTGTCTGTGTCTCTGCCTCCCGAGGAGTGTGCTGTGAAGTGATGCCTGTGCAGAGCAGGAGCAGCCCTTGCAGGCAGCAGAGGGGCAGCAGAGGCAGCTGGGGGCACGTTTCCACCATGGATGTGCTGATGCACAGGAGCTCTGCTTCCATCCCACGCTCCCTCCTTCCAGCAGCAGAGCCCCAGGGGCTGATCCACAGCCATTTGTGCACCCTGGGGAGCAGGTAGAAATCCCCAGCTTCTTTCCTGCAGTTGGGGAATGCTCTGCTGTAGAGCAGACTTTCCTGAGCTTTGCCTTTCTCTCCTTCCCCTCCTCCCTGCCTGCCTCCTCAGCCATCAGCTCGTGGGTGTTTCTGTGTGTCCCAGCACACAGAAATGAGGTCCCTTTGTGTCTGAATGTGCATGGCAGAGTGTTAAATACATCCAACATTTATCCATCACCTCTGTCAGTCAGAAAGCAGGCAGGAGTCCCGCGTGGAGCAGCCACACACTGGACACTGCTGGGATGTTCAGTGGGGTCAGAGCTGCACTGGGAGGGAC
Organism: Passerina amoena; assembly: GCA_013401095.1. NCBI lineage: Eukaryota > Metazoa > Chordata > Aves > Passeriformes > Cardinalidae > Passerina > Passerina amoena. Next base: position 43,225 of record WBNP01004439.1, on the reverse strand, counting down.
TGGTGGCTGCAGGGGGGCAAGGCACAACCCCCAGACAGTCAGCAATGGACCATCAGTGCCACAGAAACCCTGTTCAGTGCTGCAGCACCCTGTCAGTGAGAGGCTGGGACATTTCCAGATTCTCTGAATCCTCATTCAGAGACTGCTGCTCGCTCCGGGCAGGAATCACGTACCCCAAGTACCTGCAACCTTCCCACAGTGGGCAGCTCATCTCTGCTCCTTTGGGACACACATGCCCTCCTCAAGTTCCATCATAGGCTGGCTTCTCCTTAGAACTGGCAAAAAAAAAAAAGGGGTTTTCTAGGGCATGATTTATGTCCCAGTGAAAACACAGACCCTAGCAGATGAATCCCATGGGGGGGTCTTACCTCTCTGCAGTGCATATGAACATCCCCCTCTTCCTTAGGGAATGGGGACATTGCCTGGAGCCAGACAAGTGCTCTGGGTCCTTCCACATCCCCCTTCCCTCCTCTCACTTCTTACAGCACTGGCAGCATCTCATCCCCCAGGCCAAGCTGGCCAAGGGTATAGTGGATATTTTTATTCTCGAAGAGGGGGAGAGAATGATGCATTTGACTTTAATTTATTAGAAGGCTAATGAATTACTTTATTATACTATATTATTTTCTATTATATTACACTATGTTATATCTAAACTGAATTTGCTAAGCGCTCAACTCTGCACACAACTGTACAGAATTTCGTGAGTGTCAGCTGACAGTCCTGACACACACACACACACACTTGGCCCTTATAGGCCAAGAAAACAAAACACTATCACTCTGGGTAAACAATTTTTATATTGCGTTTTACTTTTGCACAAACACAGGCATAGCAAATGAGATAAGAATTGTTATGATCATTCCCTGAGGTCCAGAAAATGTGAATCTCAGAAATGTTCTTGGGAAGATCACTTTGCTTTTCTCTGTGAGGAGAAATGTGGCTACACAAGGGCACACACACAGTGCTGCCACCTGTGGTAATCACATATCCTCTGAACAGAGAGAGACACAGCTCTCCTAAGATTTCCTGGGAAGCTGTGAGAAGCTGTGAGAAAGCTCAGAGAAGTGAATAAGAAACAATTCTTATCTCCACTTGCTGCACCTATGTGCAGCAAGTGGAGATAAGAATTGCAGCATTCTACATGTGCACATGTAGAATGTCTTACAGAAATTGTTTACCAAAGAGTAGTTCCTTAATTAGACACTAGATAGTGTTTAGAGTAATTGACCAATTAAGTTAAAGCTGTATCAGACAGTCTGTAAGAGTTATGAGTTTCTTAATATGTAGTATAGTATAGTATAGTATAGTATAGTATAGTACAGTATGATATAGAAGAATAAAGCAATTATTCAGCCTTTTGCAATCACAGAGTCAATGCTAATTATTCCCCATTCAGGGGACCATTGCCACGATAGCCACTGCCAGGAGAGTGGGCTTTGGGCTGGTGCTACACAACAGGAGGTGTTGCAAGCATTCAAAAAACCACTTAGGGTGCTTAGGGACATGTTGTAGTGTGGGGTTAATGCTTGGACTCGATGATCTTGGCTTTTCTAACCTTAATGACTCTGTGATCCCATAAACTATGGCACCAGATTGTGCAGTTATTTTTCATATTTGAACTGATCTGGTAAGTCATGACTGGATGTATGGAGTCTGGGTAAAGCTGTCTGCTCAGCACTGGGCAAGAGGTCAAACTACATGGTCACCATGGCCCCCTTGGGCTTCCAGACTACCAATTAAATCATTTCCAGTGCTTGATTTGCCCACAGTAACCAGCACAACTAACAGAGGCAGTAATTACATTTATTGGCAGCTTGATGAGGTGCCAGCACAGGACAGGTGGAAATGCAGATCCTCAGAGGAGGCTGCACAAAGTCCCCTCCAGGCACCATGGTAACATCTCCAACCCCACTGGGACTGAAATAGTCAGCAAATGTCCCATCTACAGCTTCTAATCTCACTTCATCTTCAGGTTTATTAGCTGCAAATTTGTGGTGTTTTGTGGCTTATGGAAGAATTTATAGTACTATATAATTTTTTTTTTTTTGGCTTCCTGTGTGGAACCACTAATAGTCCCTAACAGGCAGAAAATTGACCTGAGACTCTTTCCCCTCCTTCTCTCCTTTTGGCATGACTGAAGATATTAATAGTTCCAGGCTGCTTGCTGTCAGCTTCAAATCACCCTGGCAGTTAAAGCCCAAAATAACTGGGCCTTTGATGTCAACTTACTTTTATTTCTAAATAAACAACAGTCTTGGTTAAGATCTTCCAAATATGAAGCTCTAGGCTCCCTCTAGCAATGAAAACAATGGAAAGCCAGCCAGTTCACTGTCTTGGGCAGACTGGGTGACCTTTCAGAGGCTTTCATCTCAAGCAGAAGAACAGACAAGGCTCCTCCTGCCATCCCACTGCCATGCTGGTAACTTTGAGCCTAGCTCAGGAAAGGGATTATTCATAGCCACTGCTCTTGCACTTCAGTTCTGAACCCCTTGCCTGACTGATTTCACTTTCAAAAGCCCTTGATAATGGGGAAATCTCCCTTATATCATGCTCGTTATTTTTAATTTATTTTTGCTGTTGTGAGTCTTCCCTGTTGCTTGGCATGGTGTGTTGCCATCCTTCCACCAAGGAATGCTGCCATTGTTTTCCTTCGTGCCAAAAAGGACAGCACTCCTCTCCTTTTAAAAAAAGGAGGAGAGAAAAAATTTCCTTGTATTCTTTCCCTGAGTAAACAACAGAATTCAGGGATTAATTCAGGGCTGGAGGGTCCTTTCCCTCAGTTGCTTTTTCTCCCTGGTTTCTAATTTTGTCCCCAGGTTCTTTGGGAGAGCAGGAACTCCTCATGTCACAGGAAAGGGATATTTGAGCTGATCCAGGGGAAGATTCCTGGTGTTCTGGATGAGAAATGGATGAAATCAAAGTGCTGGGGAGGGAAGGGCTGTCCTTTAATCATTCCTTTAATTATTCCAGGGAGACAATGCCTGTACTGAGGAATTTTCCTATTCCCTGGGATAGGAATGAAGGAGAAGTAAAAGGAAACTTCTGTGCTGTTATTAAGGATGAGCAACAACCAATGAGCTTTTTCATGTGGGAAACCCCCCAGGTCACACACAAAGTGTCAGGAGAGCAGACAGGAGTCCTGGGGGGGAACAGCCACACTCTGGACACTGCTGGGATTTTCAGTGGAGATCAGAGCTGTACTGGGAGGGACTGGTCAGACCCCAGGGCTGGGGCAGCACTGCCAGGTCCAGCTCCCTTGGCCCAAGAGGCTCCTGGGCCACCCCAGCCCGTGCCCCAGCAGTGCAGTGGGAACAGTGAAGGGGCTTTTTGCAGCTTTCCCTGCTTCACCCCAAATCGGGAAGCAGTGGGAAGGTGGCAGAGTGTGGAGCTGGGGAAACAAAGCATTGCCCAAGTATCTCAGGGAGAGGAAGGGAAGCCTTCAAGGTTTAACCCTTCCTACATCCACCAGCTCCTGGAGGGGGTTTGTGACTGATGGGCAGTTCCCTGACATGCTCAGGAGAGGAAATTTTGTTGCCACTGAAATCAAAAAGCAAAATCATCCCTGACCCACTGATCTGTGAGTCCTTCCAATCTGAGTCCTGGGGAAGAAGCTCTGCAGAGCCACCAGCAGGAACATGGGCTGGGCCCAATTCCCCATTGACAGCAGGCAGAGAGGAGATGGCTGGGCCAGATGGAGCCTGACAGCACCTGTGGAGAGACCTGAGGACTGGATTTCACCAAATGAACAGAAACGTCCCCATGGACAGGAGCACCCTGATGGAGGGTAAATGTTGTTTCTGGGCCATTGCTTGGACCAGAGCCCAACTCCAGTTCTGTGAAAGAAGAAGGGACATAATGCAAATCAACAGTGACTCCAGCATTGGTGAGGGAGAGAGAATGATGCGTCTGACTCCGTGGATGTCAGAAGGCTAATTAATTACTTTATTGTACTAGATTATTCTATACATCTAAAACTGAATCTGCCAAGCACTCAACCCTGCACACAACTGCTCACACTGCACAGAATCTCGTGACTTTCAGCCCACAGTCCCAACACACACACACACCTGGCTCTGACAGGCCAAGGAAACAAAACACCATCACTTTGGGTAAACAGTCTCCATATTGCATTCTACTTTTGCACAAACACAGGCACAGCAAGTGATAAGAATTGTTTTTTTCTTTCTCAGAGGTTCAGAGAATGTGAATCCCAGAAATATTCTTGGGAAGATGTGCCTTACATTTCTCTGTGAAGAGAAATTTCTCTGTGAAGAGAAATGTGCGGCTACAGGGACAGGGAAATTTTTTCACATCAAGTTTGGGTCTGGGCTTTGGGAAGAGTGGCCCCACTGCAGGGAAGAGATGGCACCTGAGGACCATCCTGAGTGCTGGTGTCTCCCAGCCCCCTCCATGCAGCTGAGCCCCATGAACTGGGCAGAGCTGGGCCAGGAGCTGCCCTGGGGACACGCCAGGGTGAGAGCAGCACATGATCCAGAGCTGCCACCTGTGAGCAGCACCCAGGGACCTGCTCCCCACAGCAGCTGGGCTCTTTCCAGGAGGGAGGCTCACCTCCCCAAACCCAGGAAGCAGGGCAGGAGCGAGCACAGGCATTGTCTCTTCTGAACAGAACAGAACAGAGCAGAACGGGGTCGCTGGCAGCCACGGTGCAGCAGCAGGACTACACCTGGTTGCATTTCCACTTTCCAACAAGCCCAGTGGCTGCCAGCATTCCAAGATGGGCTTTTACCCAGCAGGAGCTGCTGAACACAATGAATGCTCTTTGTATGTGTCAAGTGCAGAGGGGAGGGAGGCCCCAGGATGCTGCCAGGGCTGGGAGCGCTGTGTGTTCGCTCAGGAAGAGCTGGTCCTGCACGTACTTGCTCACATGGGGAGGTACAAACAGAACCTTCATCTACTGATGAAAGACCAGCCTGCCTGGAAGAGGTGCAGGCTGGAAAGGAAACACATTTTAAAGACAGGAGCAAATATTGCAGCACGATGAATTATTCCCCGTAAATAATAGCGGTTGCAGATCTAAGATCCCTTGTTCTGTTAGTGAACCACAGGTGAGCCAAGACTCCTCTCTACTGGGCAACATTTTCCATCTGTTGGCAGCTCACAGAAACTGCCCTGTGCCATCACAGGAAGCCTCCACAGTGGCAGTGACACTGCAGTGATGGGCTGAATGTCACCCAGGGCTGGGGCTCACAGAGCCTCTTCTCCAGGGACCATCCCTTGGCATCACACAGGCTCATCCCAGCCCCAGTTTGTGGTGCAGGGGAGGGAAGTGGCACAGGCAGACACCCAGCCTTGAATGACCTCTACAGCTCTGTGGAATCTCCCTCTAATTTCAGGGAGTCACTGCAGGGTGGAATTTTTAAAGGTATTATGCACCTTATGTGCAAAATTTGGGACTGTCAGTAGACTTGGGCTGCTAATGCCTCTGATTTCAACCAGTGCAGGGATCTGGAAGTTAATCAGATTTGACTGGTGCTTTGATAATGCCCAGTGGGGTCCTGCCTGCACTACCCATTGCTTGTTCACTTGGGAAATCCACTCCTGTATCTTCCTGAGCAGCAGAGAAGGGATGTCATTACCAGTCCTGCCCCTGGCAACCGAGCCTGTGCAGTGAGAGGCCTCAGCCAGGCCCTGATGGAACCTGGCAGTGCCACCTACAGACACTGGCCAAGAGCACCCAAGCAGCTGACAGGGAGCTACAAGCCAAGAGTGAGGCTATCAGCAGTCATGTGTTGGGCTGTTTATCCTTGAACAGATCAATTTGGGCTGAGACAGGGAAGCCTGAGGAAAAGCACTGATCTGCTTGGAGCAGGATGAGAACAGAGTGAGCCAGAGCAAGTTCAGGGAGAGGCAGAGCTCTCCTGCCTAATGTGAGGAGGGGACACCACTCCTGTTCCACTGCTGGGCCCTGGGACAGGCGCAGCAGCTCCAAGTGAGACCCTGCCACCACCCTGCAGGGCTGGCACTGGGCACACAGAGCTCAGGGTCTCACCTCCAGCCCTGTGCTCCTCCCCTGCTGAGTGCCAGCCCTGCCAGCTATCAGACAGCATGAGCCCTGCCTGGCTCCTGCAGGAGCAGGATTCATCTGCTCAAATCTCTGCCCGGAGTACCTGCATCCAGAGCCCCGTGTGAGTGGAGGAGGGAAAACTGCCCTCAGTGTCAGGGGACAAACCCTGCCACACCAGGACCTGCCACAGCACCTGGGCTTCTCAGGGAGTCCAGCAGCAGGGTCTGGTGTGGACCTTGTCAGAGCTGAACCTGACAAAATCCACCCACAACAACCTCATTCCATCTTTTTCTCTTGGGTTTGTGCCCTATCTTGTGATTCTGTGATAAGCATTCCCTAAGACATAAATCATATAAACTGGAAGTCCTGGAAGGACCTATTTGGAGAGACTCTCTGGGTTGATTTCCTGTGTAAACACCTCCAGGGCAAAGCTGGGCTGGTGCCATGGAGTCGTTCCCAAGAGGGGCACAGGTAGTGAGAGAAGATGTAAGAGACAAGGGGGCCAAGAGAGATCATAACATAATGACCAAGCCTGGGCCAGAGGATGAGAATTACAGGGTAATTGGGCAGCAGCCCATTGCTGTGTAAATGCTCAGTTATTTCTGTTCCATAAACCACAATCCAGGTTACACGGTAATTACTTTGAGGTTCATTAAGTGTAATTATACAGTAATCTCCAGGAGCCAGTAACCATGTTCCAAAGTATCTACCACTTAAAGCTTGGTGAGTGTCATGCAGGTAGGAAGCAGTCTCATGGCTTTCAGACTTCACTGAATTGCCAAGTGGGATGGCCAGGACAGGGCCAAATGTTACTGTGACAACTGAAATTGCTTTCCAAGGAGAAAGTTTGGCATGTTAGAGAAATGCTGCACACCCAAAGCCCAGCCAGTCTCCATGGGCACCCTCCAGCCAACAGCAGGATCGGTGCCTTTGAAGGGCTGCTCCTCCCAGGTTGCCAGCAGTGCCCAAAAGTCAAATAAATCCTTTTCCAGAGGTTAAGCCCATCCTTGGAGAACAAACACAGCTCTTGAGATTTCATTCACACTCAGATGTCTCTTTTAGTTGCCAAGTCAGGGTGGGTAAATTCTACACTTGCCATTACAACCAACATAGTATATTTTATTTATTTTACTACACAGCAAATTAGACAATGCTCAACAGTGTCAGTTCTTCTTGCACATCACTTCCAGCTCTGGCTCATAGATTCCAATGTGGGGTTGGTTCCAACCACCAGAAGAAGACCTAAGTCCTCCCACAGATTCCTCTTCCACTGCTCCCAGTCACAGCCTGTCCCAGTGGCAGGGAGACCCAGTGTCTCCAAGAGGGGGAATGTCCCCACTGAGGGAATGGTCCCTGATCCCCTCTGCACCACAGAGAAGCACTTCATGGGCCCCACACAACTGACACTGCTTGTGTTTCTTGTCCTTCAGAAACCCCATTTTGACCTGGAGAGGCAAGAAAAATTACTGAGAGCCAAAGGCCCAGGGCTGAGCTCCTGGGAGAAGGGGCCAGGGCCCTCAGGAGATGGGGAGCAGCTCCAGTGCCCAGTGCTGGGCACAGGACACTTGGGAGGAGCCCCTGGCAGCAGCCATGGCTTGGACTGGCTCTCACCTGGCAGTGCTCTGAGCAGGGAATGCTCCTGCTGCAGGAACGGGTGAGATTGTGTTTGCAGGCAATGGCTGGATCAGCATGGGAGGAAAAACCTGTCTCCCATGGTAAGGACCAAGTTCCCAGCTTCAAAGGTCGAGTCCCTACAGAAATGTTAATTGATGCTTTTCCCTTCTCTGTCTTTCAGGGATCTGAACTACAACGAGCTGCTGGAATTCCCCGGGGCTATCAGGACACTGGGCCGACTGCAGGAGCTGTGAGATTTTCCTTTTATTCCTTTTCAAACCCACTCCCTGTGGGAGAGTGACCAATAAAACATCGGGTGTGCTCTGACTTGAGGAGAGCACTCAGTGCAAGCCTTTCTTCTCCTTCCCAGCCCTATCCACTGCATCAAAGTTTATCCCCTTGATTTCCATCAGCCCTGCCCAGCTCCCCATCAGCCTCCACACCTCAGAGGGGAGTGGGAGTCTCTGCCAGCCTTGGAGCAGGTTCCTCCTACTGCCCCTCACTCTCCTGGGGCTCAAATTCCATCTGTTCTCTGGCTGCTTCTGATGTCCATTCCCCAGCTTGTGACCACAGCCTGGACTTAACCTTGTAATTGTGAGGCCACAGTTTCTACAGGCACTGTGCCACCTCCTCTAATGCAAAGAAACCTAGGATAAATTTATAGGATATCTCCTTTAGGACAAATTTATAATAGGGAATCACCAGTTTATGACCATTTTAGTGGATAGCTCTCCTTCCTCTAACTGGTCAGTCTGGGAGACACTAAAAATAAGAAACCATGCCAGTTATCACCCACAAAGGTAGAAGGCCCAGGGTGGGGTGAATTGATGTGGATCCACAGTTCCTGTGTCACACTGTGCTAGGCTGGAGTGGGACAAAAGCAGCTGCTCTCATGTTTCTGGGAGCCTTGGAGTAAAAATCTGGCACTACTTTTTTCTTTACTGGAAGAATTCTCATGAGATTTCTGTGTTCAGCCCAGATACCATCATTATCCTCACTTCAAAATGAGAATAAGATCCTTAATCCCCTCCAAGATGGCTTTTGAAATGCCTTCACTAAAGAAGAGGTAAATTCCAAACAGTCATCAACTAATCACCTGCTCAGACTCCTCTGGGATAAACAACTTGGGCATCACCCAGAGCTGGGCCTTAGTCCTGGACACAGGAACCTGTGGCTGCCTTTGCTGTGGAGGAGGTCAGACTGTGCCCACAGAGCTCTCTTCTGCTGAACAAGTTTGCTGATAGAAATTTTCACAGAATTCACAGAATCACTGGGTTGGAAGAGACCTCAAAGATCATTGAGTCCAACCCAGCCCCAATACCTCAACTCAACCCTGGCACCCAGTGCCACATCCAGGCTTGGTTAAACACACCCAGGGATGGGGACTCCACCACCTCCCTGGGCAGAACATTCCAGAACTTTATCACTCTTTCTGTGAAAAACTTTTTCCTAATATCCAACCTGTATTTCCCTTGGTGCAGCTTGTGACTGTGTCCTCTGGTTCTGTCAGTTGGTTCTCAAGCTTAACCAAAAATATCCCAGCTAGAGCTACAAATCCTTTAAAGTCACACGGGCTGATAATTCCTGGCACACTCTGGTTGGCAGCTGTGGGGCTGTTATGGAAACTATCCACAAAAATTGCAGTTCCTGGTGGATAGAAAATCTTGTATTTGCTTGTTTCTGTTTCCTTACCTGTAAAGTGTTAAACCTGAAGTCCTTGTACCCTTGGTGGGGTTGGTGGAGTCATATATGGAACACCCACAGAGTAAATGCAGCAGATTTTGTCCTGCCAAACCACAGATCTTGTTCACTTGCTGGTATGATGCTGCACCTGGGAAGGAGCCCGTATCTCCTATTTTATTAATATTTTGAAGGCTTTAAAAGTGTTGAGAAAAGAAAAATAATTTAATTAATGTCAAGATATTTGTTTCTCCCGACAGTGGTTTTCACAACAACAACATCAAAGCTATTCCAGAGAACGCATTCGTTGGGAATCCTCTCCTCCAAACAATGTAAGAAAATTAAGTAATGTTTCCTATATCTTTACATTGCCCAGAAAGGAGCATTTCCTGCTTTCTTTAGTTGGCATTTCTGACAAATGACAACAATCTGATATTTGCCATCCATGTGCCAAAGCAGACTGAAATTGCTGCTCCTGGGCTCCTTCTCAGAACTGCTGTGGGTTCTCCTTTCAGAGGACAGTGTTGCCTGTGAACACAACCTGAGCAAAGCTGGTGAGAGAGAAGAAATGGCTGTGGGAGTGAGGGGATGATTCTCTTCCCCACAGGAAGACAAGAGATCAGTCCCAAGCTCAGGATCTTTGAGGCCCTTGAGTGCTGTGGGATGTGAAGTTTGGGAATCCTCAAGGGTGAGGATTTCCCTGCAGCTGACGTTTGCTGATAGCAAGGGAGGAATAAAACACAGGTGGTCTGCATGGAAACCACCTAAGCCCTGGCTGACATCTGCTGCTGTTTATTCCTTGTGCTCAGAAAAGCTTCTGGCCAGCTACAGCAGCAGCCACACGTGTCAGAGAGCTGGGACTGCAGATCCCTGTGTGTCTGCCCAGACCTGGGACACAAAGCTCTGCAGATAAACACACCCAGCTGTCAGCTCATTTCTGCTCTGACCCAGGCACAGTTAGGGATTTTTGGATACTTCTCTGAACCACACAGATATTGAAAATTGTGTGACAAAAGCTCTGCTTGTCCAAACTGGGCTTAAATTATAGAAATACCAATGTCTGGGAAGCCATGGTGACACTGGGTGAAACCATTCAGTGCTCCAGCCAGAGCCACCAGCCTCATCCCATCTGCTTGGGCAGCATCCCCAGGGTGATGATGGGGGCCAATACTCCCAGAATGTTCATCTCTCCATTGCATCTGCCCATCTAAAGCCTTGCACAGTTAGTGGAAGGTGGCTCAACTCCTCCCATGTCTCACTGGGTCCTAGAAGAGCTCACTGCGCTGACTGTGACAAGTGGGAAAGGTGCTGGTGCTGTGTGTGACACCACAGGAGTGTCCTCCAGTGCAAGGAGGTTTCTCAGAAGGACTGAAGAAGGGTTTTACACCTTTCCAGCCCATCTGGTTCAGCAGGACCCCAAAGGGGCCATTCAGAGCAGCAGGAGACCTCAGCTGTAGCAATGTCCAGCCAAAACAGGCCATGGGAGAACCTGTGGTTATCTGGGAACAAGAATTCCTCACAGCCCAGCAGCACCTCCTGCATGGCTTGCTGCTGGCAGCTCTGAGGCTCTTGACCTGTAACATCACCTTCTCTTGGTGTGCAGCAGACTCTGACCTGTTCCTCTTTCCCATTGCAGCCACTTTTATGACAATCCCATCCAGTTTGTTGGACAGTCTGCTTTCCAGTACTTGCCAAAGCTCCACACTCTGTAAGTTCACCAAGCCCATCCCCAGAGAGGTAACACCCAAGCTCCAAGCCCTGTGTACTGGGCACCTTTGTGGCCTCCTCCCCCCCTTTTTCCAAGCCCCTGTGCCAACAGAGGACCATGAAGCCACTCTATTGTCCAAACCCAAAGGTTACTCCAAGGAGTAGACCCTGCAGATGCTTTCTTCTGAGGAAGGTTAATTTTGAAAAGGGCATTTTGGAGGCAGCCACTAATTCCTCCTCCCCACACAGCTGACAGGCACTGGGGGTTTCCAGGGTCTCCACAGCTGTGCCAGGAGCAGCAAAGTGCCACACACAAGTGCCACAGCTTTTTCTGCTGTTGCATTATTGCCCAAACTGAAGGACACTGAAGGCATCTGCCTTCCTCTACTAGATGGAGAAGTGGAGGAACACGTCCCAGCACCATGGCACAAATGACATTACTGGGCAGCCAGCAGTGGCCTTGCCTCCCTCACAGGTTTGGCCCTGTCCCTGCTCCAGGGCCAGCAGCACAGGCTGGGCACCACCTGAACCACAGCAGCTGCCCCACGCTGGCATTTCAGCCAACCTGTTGTGCCACAGCACTAAAAATACTGAGGCAGAGGCAACCTCATAAATCTCTACTTATAAGCCTCACCCAGGCACATAAAATAAATCATTCAAATAGCCCTGCATTCTTTAGATCCAAATGCATAGAGCCAGGGAGGCTTGGGTGGGATGCCCTGCTTACATTCCCCATGGTAATTGTTTGGGTTTTTTTTTTTTTTAATTTAATTTGGGTAGAGATCATGCCAAGAATGTCAGTGGCTGGGAGAGGCTTGGAGCTCGCCAAGTCTCCCTGCATGGAAGTCCCAGCTCCATCCTGCTGTATCCACACAGCGTCTGCTCCAGCCACAGGGACACGCTGGGGCTGGGCCCTGATCCCATCTGGGTGTGAGGAAGCAGATTTGCCACCCTGGTGGTGGCTCTGGAGCCCTGAGCAGCTGCAGGTGCCTCCAGGTGCTGTGCCCAGCTCACGGCAGCCTCGTTTCTCTGCAGGTCGCTCAATGGAGCCACGGACATCAGGGAATTCCCAGACCTCAAAGGCACCACCAGCCTAGAAGTTTTGTGAGTGGCACCTCTCTCCCTCTTACCCTGCTAGCTGTGCTCTTCCTCCTCCAAGGTGCTCCAGGCTGTTTCAGTGAGGACAACTTTCCCAGTGCTGTGCAGTGTTCAGCTCTGCCTCTCCCTGGTCGCTCACCCTTCTGCTTCGTTTCACCCTGTGGCTCCTGAACCAGCTTTCCTCCCTGTGAGTGGCTCTCTCGGTACTCTTGAGTGTGTTCCAGCCTTTTTTTTTCATTTGTTTGTTTGTTTTTTCCTTCCTTCCCTCCTGCACCTGTGAGGGCTGTGCCCCAGTGTCTCTGCCCATGCTGGAACCAGCACCATGGTGCAGTTCAGGAAACATCTGCCACCCAGGCTGGGGCTCCTGCAGCTGCTCTGGTCCCCTCCCCACGCCCCCAGGGCCTCGGGGGACACACTGCCCCTGGCCACACAAGGTTCTCCTCTCTTGGACACCGTCCCCACACTGAGCCCACACTGGAGCACCCTGGTGTGGCCTGGCCCTGCCGTGTCTCAGGGACACAGGACACACCATCCATCCCTCACACACAGCTTCTGAGGAGTCCTGGCTCCAGGCCTGTCCAGCCTGGACAGTGGGAGCAGGGATGGCAGACCATGCTAGAGGCCACTGCCACCTGCCCCCAGCAAGGCCAGGGACAGCTGTGAATTCAGTACTCAGCAGTGGCCCAGAACTCTTCATTGAATGGCCCAGAACTCTTCACATTCACCACAGCCAGGTCCAGCAGCAGTGCCTATTTCCACAGCTGCCAGGCAGGGTTTTATCCTCTCCATGGATTTTATTGCCTTACTGATATTGTCTCTCCTGCCACTCTCTGGGACTGGGTTTCTGGGTCACAGAGTCTGGGTGCTGGCTGTCAGCAACACCATTTCTTCTCTCTCCTGCATGCCTCCAGGACCCTGACCCGGGCAGGAATCCATTTCCTCCCCAGAAGGATGTGCCAGCAGCTGCCCAGCCTGCGAGTCCTGTGAGTAACCCGTGGCTCTGTCCTGCCTGCTCCCTACAAAGTGCCCTCAGGGACTGGGCTTTCCTTTTGTCCAGCTCAGGGAAAGGGCCAGCTGTGGGAGACCATGCTGTGGTTCTTGTTCCCATCACCTTCCATGCAGAAATCACCACCTTCTCCATCACTGCTTTGAGCTCTTGCTTGTTCTTGCCCTTGCTGCTCCACCCCAGCTGCTGCTCTGCTCCCAGGGCTGCACCAGGCACCTCCTCCTCGCTCTGCACAGCAGGACCTGTCCCCTCCCCGTGCAGGGGGAGTAGAGAGAGAACAAAAGGAGATGGGTAAGGATGGCCACAGCCCTTCACAGCTCCTCTCAGCCCAAAAGCAAGGGGGAAATCACCTTCACCCTCTGCCCCAGCCTTGGCTTATTGCAGCTGGAGCTGCAGCAAGTGCCACCACCTGGAGGAAGGATCCTGTTCCTATCCCAGGAGGGACCAGGTCTGACCTGATGGAGACCTGTGAGGCCATGAGGCCACATTTCCTCACCTGGGGCAGCACAGCCAGGTCAGGGTTTTGCTTGGGCTCTGGTTCTTTGGCTCTGCCTGCTTAGCCAGGCACTGAATGATGCTGGGGTGGCCATGCTTTCTCCTTTAGCTTGGTACATGATGAAATCAACATCTCAGAAAGGTTCTGCATCATCTCAGGAATCACACCCCTGGTTCCTGAGATCCCCAACTATGTTTGCAGTCAAAGACATCCTCAGGAAATGAGTCATGAGCCAGATTTATACAAGTTTGCAGCCTTAGGGCAACAACAGGCTTGCCTCTCATCAGTCTTTATACAAGCAAGCTGAAAAAGAAAACAAGTTTGTTCCAGGAAAGCAACAGGAGTGAATTCTTGATCACAGAAATTGGAAACAAGAGTAAAACATAAAAATAAAAGGAGACAATTTGTAACTTAGGAGATTACAGGCTTTTGGTTCCAGATGTCCCTGTAGGGAATATCTCCCATCTTTAGACATCTGGACCAATTCAATGGATGAGTTGCTACAAAAGTGCAGCCTTTGGGCTGGCCCAGGCTGTTGGGTCCCAGAGCTCTGTTTATGTTTGCAGTTATCAGACTGCAAGCCCTCACAGCAGAGTTCTTTGTGCCTACCCCCCACCACCCTGTGGGACAGTTTTATTGGGACACACCACCTTGTTCCTTGCCCCTTGTTCCTCTTCCCTAGTGAACATTCCTGACATTAATTGCTTTGCTTTTGGGCTTGGAGAGAGAGCGTGAGGGCCGATGTTTGTGCATGTTCACATCTCCCTTGCCTTTGAAATGCCTTGGCCCTGTCCCCACAGAGCCAGTGCTGCTCTCTGCCTGTCTCTGGGCAGCCACAGGAGCTGTGGCTGTGGCACCTCTGGCCATAGGTGACAGGTACAGCTGCATTTCCAGCTGTGGATTCTCTGCAAGAACCCTGCACAGGGACTGTAGAGCCACTGCAGGGGCAGAGGGTCACAGCCATCCTGGGGTGCCCCACACAGCCAGGGCAGCCTTGGGCATCAAACTGGTGTCATCCTGCTGCTTTCATCTGGAGCTCCTGCTCAGAGCACAGATTTCCTGTAACCATGGTACACCCTCAGGTGGAAGGGACCCACAAGGATCATTGAGTCCAGCTCAGAACACCCCAACAATCCCACCCTGGGCCTGACAGAGTAGTCCAAATGCTCCTTGGGCCCTGAAGATTTGTCTTTCTCCTCGAGCAGAAATAGGTGACACTGCCCTGAGCAGAGCTGAAGTCCCTTGGTGCCATCAGCACCTTCATCCTGGTGTGTTCCCAACAGAGCAGGAGTGACTGAGGCTGCTCTGCTTGTAAATTCTGGGCTGCACCTGGTTACCCTCAGTCTGGAGGAGCCAGAAATAACTCCTGGGGCTGGTTCTCCCCCATCCCTGTCGGCTCAGCTCCAGCCCTGTCAAGCCCAATGCATTGACACAGTGACTGATGCTAAGGATTTTCTCCATCCTGGGTGACAGCCTCCAGAGCCAAGCATAAACCTTTTGCTTGCTTTTCCTTCCCTCCTCCTCTCCACCATGGAAAACTGGTGGTGAGTGGGTTGGCCAAAAAAAAAAAAAAAAATTGAAATATTTTAGGAGCAATCTATTGGCAGAAAGATGGAAACCGAGTTTGGAAAGTCGGCCGAGAAACCACATACAAAACTTTACCCTGGGGTAAATTTCCCTTGAACAACCACAAATCCAGTCTCTGCTGGTGGGGGAAAGAGCTGGGTTTAAACATTGCTCCTTACCCAGTCTGTTTCAGCTTCAAGAAATTCTCATTAAGCTGTGCCAGGGTGGGTTTTCCTCTGACCATCAAGCCACTCTGGATGCTGACAGGACACTGAGCCATGAACCAGTGAGAAAAGGAGTTTGCTGCAAACTGCTTTCGAGTGACAGCACTTGAAAAAACAAGGACCAGAGGTTGTCAAAGTCTGTAATCTCCTGAACCAAATCCCTGCCAATGGCACAACCCCTTCCCTGACCTTGGGACAAAGCCAGGAAAGGCTGAATGGGGAGCAGGCAATGGGCAGTGGGGTTGCTGTGCCAGGAGGGAGCTGGTCAAATCCTCCCCGGGCTCTGCAGGCACATCTGCAGCTTGTGCAAGCTCTGGCAGAAAAATCTCTGTGCTGTGCCCATGGAAAGCAGGGCTGGGCATGGCAGAAGCGGCACGGGAGGGTTTCCTTTCCCAGCTGACTTGGGGCTGGGGAGGACAAGCCCACCCCAGCTGTACCAGCAGCTGCATCAGCCCACAGGGTCTGCAGGGAGCTGGGCTGGGAGGGGCAAGTGGGGAAATCATGGGGCAGCCCTCACCTTGCACAGAGATCATGGGGCAGCCCCCACCCTGCACAGAGATCATGGGGCAACCTCCACCTTGCACAGAGATCATGGGGCAACCTCCACCTTGCACAGAGATCATGGGGAGCCCTCACCCTGCACAGAAATTGTGTTGGTGTTCGCAGGGGTCCGAGGATGAGGGAAGAGATGAGGATCTGACTCCATGTTTCAAAAGGCTTGATTTATTATTTTATGATATATATTATATTAAAACTATACTAAAAGAATAGAAGAAAGGATTTCATCAGAAGGCTAGCTAAGAATAGAAAAAGAAGGAATGATAACAAAGGCTTGTGTCTCGGACTGAGAGTCCAAGCCAGCTGACTGTGATTGGCCATTAATTAGAAACAACTGCATGAGATTAATCACAGACCCACCTGTTGCATTCCACAGCAGCAGATAACCATTGTTTACATTTTGGTTTAGAGGCTTCTCAGCTTCTCAGGAGGGAAAATCCTAAGGAAAGGATTTTCCATAAAAGATGTCTGTGACAAGAAATGATGGGGCAGCCCTCACCCTGCACAGAGATCATGGGGCAGCCCTCACCTTGCACAGAGACACCCAGAGCCAGCAGCAGCTGCAGGGTGCAGATCCCACTCTCTGGGTTACCAAAAGTGGAGCTGTGCAGGATGAAGTGAGGTCCCCTCGCTCTCCAGCAGTACCTGTACTGCAAAGGAGGGGTCAGGGGCACTGGCTTTTGGTGTCCCAACATTCCTGTGCTGTGCTTTCCCTGCAGAGAGCTGTCACACAACCAAATTGAGGAGCTGCCCAGTTTCCACCGGTGCCAGCAGCTGGAGGAGCTGTGAGTATGGAAATGTCCTTGTTTGTGCTGTGCTCTGGGGAAAAAGGGCTGCTTTGAGGAGAGGGGTGGTTCCCACCCACAGAACTCCCAAGGACTGGGGAAGCTGGGCATGGTAACTCACTGTTAGGAGTGCAAATGGATCAGAGCTCCACTGTCGGGATCTTTAGCTTGTCACAGTGACCCCGAGATGTGTTGGAAAGTCTCTTTTCCCAGCCTGGTGCTTGAAGAAGGAGTCAGGGCTCTTCATTTCTCAGTCTCAAGGTTGTTTATGGTATCTTATCTATAAAAAATTTTCTCTTGCCCTGCTGAGGTCCATCCAGCAGGACAGTTCCAGGCACTCTGCCTGCCCCCAGGGCAGTGTTATGTCTTTATACTAAAAACTACGTGTACAGTATTTACAATCACTTCCCAATACCTATCACCTATGTTAGACAGTGAGCTTCTGCTCTAAACCAATCTGTAAGTGCCACCATCACAGCAGGAGATGGAGGCCAAGAAGAAGAAGAAGAAAGGCTGGACATACCCAGATCCCTCCATCTTGCCCCCTGAACCCCCATACCAAGAACCCTAAAATCTACTTTTTCACCCTGTGATAACTTCACTATTATTCTACCTAAACTGTTGTGGCTTGCTGGTCTTCATCTAAGGTTGGTAATTTGCTCCACGGGTCATAATCAAACCCACAGGTGTTTGGGCTCTGTGCCAGGGTCCCTGAGCCCCCCTGGCAGGGTCCTGGCCATCCTGGACAGCCAGAGGGATGTCCTGGGTTCCCACACTCCACTCTGCCCCTGTGCACATACAGAATAAAAATACATCCCCTGTGCACACACAGAATAAAAATACATCCCCTGTGCACAGGAGCTTAATTCAGGTCCTGTCAGAGGTGCCAGCCACTTCAAACAGAAGTGGGATGTGACAGCACTGAATTCCCCTCTCTGACTCCAGTCCCACTATGAGCTAATCAAAAGTGGGTTTATGTCCACCATGAATGTCTTCTGCTCCAAGGAGGGGCCCCATGCCATGGGCACAAAGCAGCTCTTGTCCACCCTGCCCAGGGCCAGCCCCTCCTGAGAGAAGGGGGATTCCTTCCTCAGCTCTGGAACTGAGTCCTCTCCAGTTCCTGCTCTGAGACAAAGTTATTCCCACTCAGCTCAAAATGTGGCCCTACACTTCAAATAGAACCCATGTTCTTGGCCTTTTTGTGAAAAACTGTTTAAAAAAACAATCAAGATAGACTCCATGGTATTTCACAGAATTCTGCTACCTGGAAGAACAGATGTGTGGGAGCAGCATCTCCATTAAAACCCCACAGGAGAGGTTGTCCCTGCTCTCTGTAGCACCTGAGCCTGGACAGTCAGAGCAGCTCATCCAGCCTCAGCAAACTGCACATTGGAACACTGTGAAACTGCGTGGAAATGAGAGCACACAGCCCCTGCTGCTTTTCATGGCAGCTGTGAGACCACCCCCAGGAAAACATTTGAAAAAAATAGAAAGTACACCAAAAAAAGACAAATGTTCAGAATTTCAAACCCGTAGTTTCACACACTCTGCCTGAGTTCCTTCTTACAAAATTTTATAATATGCCAAATTCAGACTTATGTGATTCATATAGAATCACATTAAATCAAATAATAATAATAATGTGATTCATATAGAATCACATTAATTCATATAATATGCCAAATTCAGACTTAACATTCATATAGAATCACATTAAATCCCAGTTTCTGGCTACTGATGTCAAATAGATTATACCTAGGTACCTATAAAAATATTAATATCAAATTAGTATTAAAAATTAATATTAAAATTAACTATTAATATTAAATTAAATTTTAATATTTTTTTCTTATTAAGGGACCAAAATGAGGTTTTGGCCCCTTAACCCCAAAGTTATTGTCCTTTAATCTCCACCCCTCCCAAGCATCAGTATTCTGATGGTTTGAAACAAGTCTGGTGGTGCCTGGTGGTCCAGCCTGGCACACAAAGAGCTCAGCTGTGCCCTCACTCTGCTGTAACTGCTGGTGTGCATCATTCACCTGCACCACACAGGTGACCCCTCACAGCTAAACAGCCCTCAATTCTTTTTCTCAACCTTGCTGCAATACCCCTTCTGCCCAAACTCCACCTCTTCCCATCACTGAGACCCCCAGATCTGTGCCCACATCTTCCAGTGGCTCCCAGGTGAAACCCTGGCACTGCCAGCCTGGGGCACCACAGGGCAGCTCAATGCCCACCTTTGGAACAGGAGCAGGTGGCCAAATACCAGCTGAGACACTGGAGCCAGCATGAGGGTCCTTGTGTGAGGTGAGTCAGGATCATTTGTGACTCTCAGGGCAGGTTACCCAGCTGGGAAATGCCCAGGAGCTGCTGCAGGAGCAGCAGGCAGTGGCTGTGTCCCCTTGCAGAAGGACATGGATGGGGGGTGCTGCTTCTGCAGGTCTGGGAATTCGGGATGGGTTCACACTGAGGAAAACAGCCCTGAGGAACTGAACCTTTCCCACCAAATGCATGGCTGGAGCATCCAGGAGGTCTCCTGAGGATGAAGGGAGTGTGTAGGTCAGTCACAGAGTCTGTGTGAACTCTCACCCTGCTTTTTCCCCTTCCCCAGGGGATGAAGGAGCTGGAAAGGGGATGTGGAGGGCTGAGGCACTTCATGTGCAGATGTGGACAGTGGGTTCCACCAGACACCAAGAGATTTCTTCATGAAACACTGAGATACCTTCAGCCCTCAAACCTTCATCCTCACCAAGGCAAAGGGCAGCACCACATGGTCCTTCCTGAAGGGTCACACAGGGCTGGTTGCTGATCACTGGCTCCAAGCTCTCAGCTTTTCCTCTGGAAAAAGCAGTTTGGAGGCTTAGGGAGGAGCAGAATGGGAAACCGGTGTGGGTTTGGGGTTAACAGGGCATCTTTGGCCACTGCACATCAACAGTTCTTTACTGAGCCATGATGCCATCAAAAGCAGAGGCTGTCTGAGCCCTGGAGCTGCTGTAGGAGAGAATGGCTTTGACACATTTTGCTGCTCACCCTGTTTAACTCCTGAAATCAGAGTAGGTCTCCCAAGCACAGCAACTCCCACAGTGACAGTGCTGCCCTGGACAAAGATCTCCATAACTGCCTTCAGCTCTCTTCTCAAACCAATTTCTGTTTTCCAGGGGTCTCCAGCACAACAAGATCCAGGAGATCAGAGCAGACACCTTTGTGCAGCTGCTGGCCCTGCGTTCCATGCAAGTATTGTCTGCCAGGGAGCAGCTGGGGCCGTGCTGGGGAGGGGGCTGGGGGCCCAGGGGGGCTGGGGGAGCTCCCAGCCTGGCTCTGGCTCTGTCTCTGTCTCTGGCTCTGGCTCTGTCCCTGTCTCTGGCTCTGCTTTGCTGCTGAGTCCGTCTGTAGGAGCATCGGGGGCAGGATGGTCGGGACAGATGGAGATGAGAGATCTCTGCAGCCAGGTTGTGGAACTTGTGGTTTATTGCAAAGGGCCTGGGGCAGGGCCCTGCTGGGAGCTGCCAGGCACAGCTGGAGCAGGACTGAGAGAAGAGAGGGGGAGAGAGGATGAGAGGGTGAGAGAGTAAAAGCGTAAGACAGTAAAAGGGGTAAGAGACTGAGGTTTCCATTACAATACCATAAATCTTCTTCTTCTGTGTTGAATATTCTAATTCTCACTAACCAATCTAGTACAAGATACAAATCCTATAGCATTTACATACAGCCTATAAGAATCATTACATTACCATCCTGTGCTACATTTTAAACCCTACAAACTCCTCTTTGGGCCCCTTCTGCCAAGCTGTAGGGTCTGCTCTGAGCCTTGGGCCTGTCTGCAAGCAGAGGGTGTTGTTCCATCAAAAGGGGATCACCTTCAGCTGGCCACACCATTGTTTTCCAGTTGTTCAGTAGCTGAGGGATCTCAGAGCTTGCTTTCATTTCAATCTCACTTATAGTTTGCATATTCTCAAAATCTTTTGCCAGGCAGTCATATTTATAAGGCTTTACTGTCTCGTCCTCCCCAACATGTCTCTTCCATTCCTCCTTAGGAAGGAGGAGGGCACAACCCATCCTTTTGGCTTCCCCTGTACCTGCAGCCCCCCCTCCTTACCTGCCCCTCATGCCCGCACCCCACAGCTCTGCCAAGGCAGAGCCCACATCACCGACAGGCTCCTGAATGCCAGGAGGAACCCAGGGCAGTTCCTGAGTGCACCTGAGCTCCAGCACCCCTGTCCTACACAGGCTGGTCCTGGGCCACCCCTGGAACACCCCTGCAGAGCATCTGGTTTGGTTTGAAAGCTCCTCAGCAGTTTGTGTTCCACAGGTGCACCCAAGCACCTCCCACACACCCAGAGTCACCTCCCAGGTGCCTGGCAGGGCCCTGAAGGGCACCACTGGCTCTGTGACATCTGGGAAGAGCCCTGGCAGGCTTTATTTGCTGTTCTGCTTGGAGGTGAACTAAATCCCACCAAATCTGTTCCTATGGAGCAGCAATGTGAGGGCCTTGTAACAGTTCCTGGGATCCCCTGGGTGTCACGGACACCACGGTTACACCTGAGGGGTGGCAGGTGACACTGCAGACACCCAGGGAACCTGAGCAGGCTGCCCCAGCCCAGTCACACACAGAGAGAAAGCTCTGGTCCCTGGGAAAGGATTATTCATCCCACCCAATGTCACACACACCTGAGCAGGTATCTTGGCTCCCTTAGAGCTGGAGAGATGAAGGCTGTCCTGTAGTCAGCCTTAGGGCAAGAAATGTGTCCCAGTTTGCTGGTTTGCTCTGCTCTGCTCACAGAGGGAGTGGAGCTGTCTCACTTGGATGGAGGCAGAGCTTTTTGAGGGGACTCAGTGAACCCAAAGCACCTGTGCATGGCAGGAGACATTCCAAAATCACCTTCCCCAGAGCCCTGGCCTGTTGGGGTTCCTGTTGCCAATTCCTCAGCTTCTCAGGCTGGGCCCTCCCTGGGGGCTCCCCAGTCAGGGGAGACCCTCCTGGAGTGGTTCTGTGTCAGGAAAGAGAGATGCACTGGATTGCTTGGTCTTCAGGTTCTTGTTTATTGTTATCTTATCTAGAGTTTTGCACGCTGTCCACACCAGGCTGAGCACACTGGAAAAGCACCACAAAAATGGCCAACAATCTCTTGTTCCAAGGTCTTCTAAAGCTAAACTGTCTAATTAAGAACTGACACCTAGATTATTTTCCCTTTTAACCCAATAACTGATCCCACAGAGCCTGCAGTGCAGACTTTTCTGCCCAATTACAAAATGCCACCCAAACCCATGGAGAAGGAAGAAGCAGCATGAAGAAGAAACCCAGGATGACACCCTGTGCCCTCCATCTTGCTTCCATCCAAAACATAAAAAAAATCCCAAAACCTCAATTTCTCACCAAGTGACACACCTACACTGCTCTCTGTAATCTATTTCACACTTTTGTGGATTCCAGTTTATCCTGAAGTCTGGGAAACTTTCTCCATGGATGAGGGTCAGAGTCAGAGCTGCCCCGGGTCAGGGCACCCCAGAGCAGACACAGAAATATTCCCTGTGTGCTCTGGGTTTGCACACTGTCTGCCTGTGCCCCACCCAGCACTGTGACTGCAGTGGGAATGCTCTGGCACTAAGGCATGACCTGTTTGGCATCTTGGCAAAAAATTCCCACATTTACAGAAATTAAACCGGAAAGGAACATTTTCCATGGATCCTTTCCCATTGGTCCCAGCAGAGGAGCTCCTGCAAGGCAAACTCCTGTGCCCATGTACAGCCCCAGACTTGTCTGTGGGGAGCTGCAATGGGACAGAAATCGCTGCTGACCAAGGGGCTACAGATCCCACACGTGCTCCCACCAGGGCCCTTGTCAGCAGCTTCACTGCCCTGCTCTGCTCTCGTCTTACTGCTGTGTCCTTGTCTTGCAGAGACCTGAGCTGGAATTACATCCAGTTTATTCACCCAGAAGCCTTTGTGACCCTGCACTCCCTCACCAAGCTGTAAGTTGCAGGGATATTTCTTTCACAGGGATGGGAGGTATCTGAGCACCCCAGAATGACTCCCTGGGCTACCAGAACACCTGGGATTTAGATGTTGGAAGACTGGTGTGTGGAGGTGCATGTCTCAGCCCTGATGTGGACACAACAAACCCCAAGGTTTCCTATTAATGCCACTAATAAAGGGATGATGAAGTGCAGGAGGGGCCATCTTCAAGATGCTCTCACCCTGAACACTAAACCTCCATTTCCTGATGCTTCCATAGCTGCCTTAGATGCCTTTAAGGAAGATCAGCAGGATGGGCTGCAAGAGTCACTGCAGACCATCTGTGCTGCCTCTGGAGGGTCCCCAGTTCTCAGCCCCCTCTCTAAAACCCTTGGGTATTTGATGGGCTGGGATCTGCAGTCATCCCTGACCCACAGTGGAGGAAGAGATGTGTGGGGCATGCACAGGGAGGGAGATGCCACCCAGAGCTGCCAGCATGGCCACCAACCCCAGCCCCTGCAGGGTTTATCTCCAGAGGCTCCTGGCCCCATTTCAGCATCACATCAAGGGAGGAGCTGAGGCAGTGCCCTCTGCTTGGCTGAGACACCCCTGGCAGCAGAGCCCTGACCGTGCTCTCCCTCTCTGCTTTCCCCTCACCAGGGACCTGACTGACAACCAGCTGGTCACGCTGCCCCTGGATGGTTTGGCTGGACTGACCCACCTGAAGCTCCAGGGCAACCCAGCTCTCTCTGAGCCCTTCACCAAGGAGAGCTTCCCCAAAATGAGGTACTTGGGGTGTTGGCTCTTTCCCTCCTGGTGTTCAGCACAGGCTGTGTTTGCTCACAGCACTCAGCCTCCTGCTCCCCTGGCCCATTTCCTGCTGTCCCCACACTTCCAGGCCCATGGGTTGAGGAGGATCCATCTGCTGCTAGCACATCTCATCTTTAATATGTTCCATGGGAGAGCAGTGATGTGCTCCCAGGCCACCACCCCCACCCCAAACACACACACACCAGTGGAAAACATGGAGCAGGCCCAGCTCAGGGCTCCTCTCAATGGAAAACATTCCCAGAAGCAGTCCTACCTAATGACATCCAGGTTTTCTTCCATAAACTCTGCTTGTGTGGCCGTGTCTTGTCTGTTCTGGATTAATGAGGAGCCTGAAGGAGTCAGGCTGATGAAGAAGAGGCTGCAAAAGGCTCAGAGCAGAGTGCTGTGCTGCAGGCTCACACTTCCCTGGCCCTCCTTGGCTCCTGGGTCCCAGTGTGGCACCTGCCTGTGGGCTGAGACACCCAGGGTCCAGGGAACACAAATTCCTCCCAGATGAAGTCATCTCTTGCTTGGGTGTCCCAGGGAGTTCCCTTCAAGCCAAGAATGCATGAGCTGATGCTGCCACTCATCCAGGATGGGTTCCCAAAGCTGGAGCTTCTCCAGTTTACACACAGGGCTGGGGTCACAGATCACTGCACCAACACAGGGCTCAAAGCTCTGGCCTGAGGAGGAGTGTGGAGCTCTTCCTTCAGGTGCCTCACCAGTGGTGCCTGCAGGGCTCTCTCCCTCTGACTTTTTTAACTCATACCTAGGAAATGCTGCCTGACTGGTTCCCAAATGGCAGGGGGTTCCAGAAGCTTTTGGAGGGTTTTCTACACCCAATATCATACAACAATAGAATGGTGTGGGTTGGACAGAAACATTAAAGCTCACCCAGGGACACCTTCCACCATCCCAGGTTGCTCCAAGCTCCATCCAGCCTGGCCTTGGACACTTCCAGGGATCCAGGGGCAGCCACAGCTGCTCTGGGCACCCTGTGCCAGGGCCTGCCCACCCTCACAGGGAAGAAGTTTTTCCCAATATCCCATCAAACCCTGCCCTTTCCAGTAGGAAATGAGGATTCCTTGTCCTGTCCCGCCAGACCCTTGTCCAAAGTTCCTCTCCAGATTTCTTCACAGAACCAGAGAATCATTAATGTTGGAAAAGACCTCTGAGGTCATCGAGTCCAACCTGTGACCAGTCCCCACCTCGTCACCAGCCCAGAGCACTCAGTGCCACATCCAGTTGTTCCCTGACCACCTCCCAGGATGGGGACCCCACCACCTCCCTGGGCAGCCCTTTCCAATGCCTTACAAGCCCTTCCTTGAAGGAATTCCTCCTGATTCCAACATGAGTCTCCCCTGGTGAAGTTTGAGGCCATTTTCTCTCTCCCTGCAGCTTGGTGTCCAGAGAAGAGACCAAGCCCCACCTTGTAACAATCATCACTTGTAAGGAGTGATAAGGTCCCTGCTGATGAGGGAAAGCTTCCTTTTCTCCAGGCTGAGCCCCCTCAGCCACTTTCCATATGATTTACTCTCCAGACCCTTCCCCAGCTCCATTTCCCTTTCCTGACTCCAGCCCCTCCTTGTCTTCCTTGAAGTGAGGGGTCCAGAGCTGGGCACAGGACTGAAGCTGCACCCTCACAAGTGCCAAGCTCCTTCAGGCACTGCAAGGGGCTCTGAGCTCTCCCTGGAGCCTTCTCGTGTCCAGGTGAGCCCCCCAGCTCTCCCAGCCTGGCTCAGAGCAGAGGGGCTCCAGCCCTGGGGCAGCTCCGTGGCCTCCTCTGGACCTGCTCCAAGAGTCAGTCCCTCGTGCAGGGTGGGTCAAGTTCAGCACTTCCAGGGTGTTTCTCCTCTAAATTAGTTCCATTCCCATCTCTTGAGCTGGTTTGTGTTTGTAGCAGAGAAACTGAGCCTGCAGCAGTGCTTCAGTGAACCGTGCCAGGCAATGGAGCCATTAACATTCCCGAAATTTGGGGTACTGCCATTAAGCAGCCTTACTCTTGGGGCATGTCTGGGGAGTCATCTGGGAGCAGTTCTTAGCCTTGCTGGGAGGAGCTGCACCTCCCTACCACCTTTCAATAATAGGATCTAATTTGGAGCTTATAACAGGAAACGAGTCTGTATACAGAGTTTCCAGACCCTCCCGGGGCTCGGCCAGAAATGTTTGGGAACATAAAACAAAAGCATATTTTTAGAATATAGAGTTTTACCATATTTACTGATCTTGTCAGAGGACCTTAATTGTCTGGAAAACCTGGGGTTCCTTTGCCTTCATCAGCAGTCTCCCTGACTTCCAGCAAAGCCAAAAATGCAGCTGCTGATAAACAGCCTGGTATTGCATCCAGATGATGCTCAGCTGCTGCTGAATTAACCTTGTCATACATGCTATAATTAGCCACTATCAATTCAATTTTCAAGTAGAAATCAGACATATTTAAATAGTTTGCTTAATTTGGGAGACCTGAGGATTCCCTGCCTGAGCTGGGACTCCTGGAACTGGAGTTTGAAGGTGCCCTCAACAACAAGCAAGGGGAGCCTTGCTCTAGGGAAGCTTCTCCCCTTGAAGGGAGGAAAGGATTCCTGGGAAAACATGGCCTTGGGGTAAAGATTGAAGACTGCACATTGCATATTGGAGAGAGGGGCTAGTTTATTCTGAGGAGAACAGCAGAAGGGTTTTTAGGAATGTGGTGGTTTAGGAATGGTATTCTCCAATTTAGTGTTCCTGCTAAAACCATGCACCGCTCGCTCCTCCCCAAGTGGAGGCACAAAAGGCCAAGATCAGGGTTGAGATAAGAACAATTTACTGGAAACAGCAATGAGATAAGACACAAACACTAACAGCAACAATATTAATAACAAAAAGCATAAGAAAAGAAAGTTATTTACATGGAAAGCCCCCAAAAACAAACAAATGCCAGATGGCTCCTCCACCACATTTTCTCCCTTCCCCCTAGCCCCCAGCAAAGAGTAAGATGGTACAGAAGAACTTCTGGGTCCTGGCCATGCTCCCTCACACCTACTGCAAAAATTAACCCTGTTCTGGCTGGAACCAGGACAAGGAACTATCTGGGGACTTTAGAGCAGTTTCCAAACCTGGTGTTTGACAACATTCTATTGACTGACAGTGTCTTAAGCACCAAAAGTGGTGCAGAGCCACCATGGGCTGCCCTGGGTCCACACCCTGTCCTTCACCAAAGCAAAGTCCCTCTCCACTGTAGCCATCAGCACACAGAGCAGCTTTGGTCATGTCAGCAGCACAGGTACCAAAACTGGAATGATACAGAGGTCATCAGCATGGCTCCTGCACAGAAATTCCTGGAGTGTTCCATGGTTTTTTGACTCGGCTGGTTAGAGCACGGTGCTAACAGCACCAACGTTGTGGACGTGATCCCTGTAGGGCCCATTCACTTCAGAGATGCACATGATGATCTTTGTGGGTCCCTTCCAGCCCAGAATATTTTGTGACTCTGTATAGATGAGTTTCATCTTTGAACAACTGAAGGAACTAAGCAAAAAGTGCAAAGAAATGGAGAGTCAGGCCATGGAGGGGACACTCCTTAAAGTTCTGCTTTCCTCTGTGCAGAGTCCTGGAGGTGCCCTATGCCTACCAGTGCTGTGCCTATGGGAGCTGCAGCAGCTTCTTCAGGGTGTCCAGCCAGTGGGAGGCAGAAGACATGGCCCCTGAGGAGGAGGATCCCCACAAGAGGACCTTGGAACTGTTCCCAGGTCACGCTGACAACCACTGTGAGTAACCAGCCTGCATGGTGGGCAGGGCTGTGAGCTGGGCTGGGAGCTGGGCTGGGAGCTGGGCTGCCATCCTGCCTCTGTCAGAGGTGACTCCTGCCTCAGGGAGGGCAGGCTGAGCCTGCTGCAGCACAGGGGGCCCATTGCTTTGAACAGGCTCCATTTGGTGACCCTGAGTGGGTGTGGCACATCCAAACCTCCACAGTGGAGCCAAAGGACCTGGCAGCCCCCACACCTTGGGCATGTTGGTCAGTTTGGCCTTGCTGGCCATGGAGGGAGGCTGCTCAAGGCACTGGAAGGTGGCTGAGGCTACCTGGGACAACTGGGCTTGGTCATCAGGCTTCTGGGCAATGTGGAGCCTTTTGCAGGACATCAGTCTTTGCTCTCATATCATCTAGAGGAAGGACTCTGGGATTAATCTGAGTAAGAGAATGAACTCAAAGACCTGGAATATCCCTCTGACTGGAGGTAGAGAGATCTATCTCTCATCTCTCTCTTGGGTGTTTCAGCCAAGGCCAGGGTTAGGTGTGACAACAGGACATGTGTGGGGAACACAGCACAGGGACTGGCCAAGGCAGGGAAGAAGAAGCTCCATGGCTGAGCAGCACTTTCTGTCCAGGAGCCCATTTATTCTGCGCTCCACAGTGCAGCTCTGCACAGACTGCCTGGGGCCAGTTCCAGGAGGCAGCAGAGAGGGCAAGGCACCCCTGCACTGCCAGCCCCACAGCACAGCTCCAGCACCAGGCTGCTGTGACCCCTCTGCAAGAGAATCTCAGAATAGCATAAAGAAAAACATGAGCCCCTTTGCTTCCTCTGTAACCGCTGGAGAGAGCAAACAACATTTCAGAGCACAGCCTGGATGCTAATTCTATTTATATATTTGTGTAAATACAGCACTTCCGAGGCCTGAGACATCCTGCAGGCAAATCCACGTGGTAGCTGGAGAGGGAGAGGGGGCTGTGCCCTGCAGAGCCCTGACCCACCTGCCCCAGCAGCTCTGGGCATCCAGCCCTGCTGTCCTGCACAGCCTGAGCAGGCAGGACTGCAGCTGGAGGCACATTCAGACCCAGAGCTGCTGCACACTGCTCTCAGGAAAATTCATCCACAAACACCAGAGGTTTGTGTCCAAAAAGGAGACAGAGGAGACTTTTGACTTAATTCCAATAAAGGGAGAGGCCATGGGGCATTCCCCTGGCATCTCTCAGATTTTTGGAGGACACAGCCTCTTTTTTATCCCAATTTCCAGCCACATTTCCCTTCTCTCTTTCCCCATTGGCTGAGGTACTTCAGAGGTACAAACTTCCCAGAACACCTGATACCAAAGATTCCCCTCTAATGTACAACCCTCCCTTTTAAATTTTTAATTCTTACGGAATTCAGGGGTTTTTCTTCCCCATTGTTTCTTTCATCTTTCAATGTCTAATTTCATTTATCAGCAAACCTAAAGTTTATTTGTAAAAGCAAATATCTTTTTCCGTTTATCAATCAGTGGAATCCTTCCCACTGCTTCTTTTATCCCCCAGCAGACCCACAGCTTGTTTGTAAAGACAAATCTGCTGTTCCTCTCACTGTGTTCTGGGCAGGATGGCCAAGACACTTTGTGACACAGCCAGCAAGGGAGCCCCCAGCCCTGTGCTGCTGCTCCTGCACTGCTCCTTCCTGAGGATGACCTTAGACATGCAGAGGGCCCAGCAAGAGGGTAGCAAATGTGATTCCTCCTGGCATCTGTGGCTCCAGGAAGCATGGTAGACTCGGTGGTAACACTGGCCAGACAGTGCAGAGGAGTCATGTTTCAGTCATTGCTGCAGGATTTCATTCTGAGCCAGGGCACTTTTTCCATCATTAATGCAGCCCATGCTGTGGCAGTCCTAGTGCAGATAGTTGTGGGGTTTGCCCAGCAAATTATGGCATTTGTGGGAAGATCTGGTTTGTGACAAGGGTCACAGACCTGCTTTTGCTCAGTCTTTGAAGTCCCTAAGGATGCTCCCACCTGGCCCTGTCAGCAGACCAGAACCCACCCCAGGGTCCCAGCCCCAGCACCATGAGGGGAATGCTGACTGATTCTAAGATGTGCCAAATGAGGCTATTTGCAGCTTGTAAAGGCTCCTGTTTTCAGATGTTAAAGCATTGGATTTGTTTTGGAGTATCAAAGCACAGAGGTGCAACTGTGAAATGCACAGGAACATCATTCCTTGTGATGTGCAGCTTTTGCAGATGGCTCTCCAGACCTCCAGCTGAGGGTCTGCTCTTGATATGGGGTTTGTGATATTGCTGTTTTACTTAATTAATCATCTTTATTTCTGTTCCTTGTGCTTCCTTTCTGATGGCACAGATGGGATTTAGTTGGGTTATCTGAACCTTGTAACACTTCCTCATTAAAGAGGAAAAAAAGCTCCCAAACATTCCTTTCATGCAAGAGGGAAAGTGGTCTGCTGAACAGAAAATACCTCAGGGCTGTGTGGCAGCAGGTCCAGCCAGGCTTGTCAGGGCACTCAGATGCTGTGGGAGAACTTGTGAGAGGGACAGGGAACATTTCCAGAGAGCTCTGTCCTCTCAGCCTTGTGCATTGCTCCCAGTCCTTCCCAGCAAGGGAAGAGATTCCCAGAACCTCAGGCTGGGCAGTGAGAGGCAGCTTGTCCCAGGAGCCACAAGAAACGGCTCCCAGCGCCTAACCCTGCTTGGCTGTGGCTCCTACAGCCTCTCCTGCTCCCATCCCATCCCATCCCATCCCATCCCATCCCATCCCATCCCATCCCCATCCCATCCCATCCCATCCCATCCCATCCCATCCCATCCCATCCCATCCCCATCTGGCAGCCAAGCCCAGCCCTGAGGGAGCCCCTGACTCCAGACCTGGAGCACACATGGTGCCACAGACCCCAGGGTGGGATCAGCTCTTCCCCACCCCCCCAGGGCCCTGGGTGCTGGGAACCCCCCCTCACCACCTGAGTGTGTCCATTCTCATCTGAGTAACGCCCACCTGGGGCCCAAACTAGAGTGGTCAGTGCACATCTCACCATTCTGTCACCTTGCCAAAATGGATATTTAAGGTGTCACTTCTAGCTCTTTCAATGTTTGGGATATCATGGAATTCTACAATGGTTTGGGTTTGGAAAGAACCTTGAAGCTCTTCTTGTTGCCCCCCCTGCCATGGCAGGGACACCTTCCACTGTCCCAGGTGGCTCCAAGCCCTGTCCAGCCTGGCCTTGGGCACTGCCAGGGATCCAGGGGCAGCCACAGCTGCTCTCCAGCTCTCTTGCACCCCTTTAGACACTGGAAGGGTCTCTAAGTCCTGGGGCCTTCTCTTCTCCAGGCTGGGCAATCCCAGCTGTCTCAGCCTCTCTGGATTCAGCTGGCAGTGTTTAGCAGACACCCCTGCCCCAAATCTGCCCCTGTGGCCGACCAGGAACCCAAGGATGGCTCAGGGACCTCCCCCAGGACAGCCCCAGCAGCTCCCAAGGGTGCTGCAGAGGAGGGCAGGGAAAGTGCCCCGGGGCACTTCCATCACCACCCCTGCACCTCCCTTTGGGACCTCTGGTTTGAGGATAGGAGGGGATGAAATCACTCACAGCACGTGTTTGCAATGATGGAGCAAAGCTGTGGGAAGGGAGCAGGGAGCACATGTGTGAGATATCCTGGGCAGTGGGACACTGCTCCCCCAGCCCAGCACCTCAGCAGCTTCTGAAGGTACTGAAGAACTTCTGCAACCACCTGCAAACCCTGCAGGGTCCTCAGAGACACACCTCTACTTCTGCCATTCAAAAAGCTACTCCAGACCCCAGACAGGATCCGCCCAGGCCTCTTGCAGCCGCCCTCACACTGAGGAGAGGGCAGGACCCTGCCAGCCCAGGGGCTGCCCTGGCTGAGACAGACAGGACTGAGCAGGGAACGAGCAGATGGCACTAAGGGGGAAAGCATTCAGCCCAGTGTTTGCTGTTCTACCCCTTCCCCAGCAATTCTGCTCCTCCTCCTCTCACTTGACTTTTGGTACAGGCAGCTCCTTTCTCATGAAAAGGGCACTACTGGCAAAGAGGGTTTTTCTTATAAGACCTCAGAAAGTGGAGGCACCTGAGCAAAATTCAAATAAATAACAGTTTCTTCAAAATCAATGCAGCCTGCCTTGTTAGGACACAACAGCCATTTTCCTTTCTCCACAGCTCCCAGGCTGGAGAGGCACTGGTTTCTAGCAGAGAGAGGTGCATTTTTCACTTTGAATCCCACTGTGCTGACTAAGGATTGCTCTGGAATTCCCAGCAGGCTCAGTAGTCCAGGCAAAACAAGAGATCATCCTTCACTTCAGGAAAATGTTGAACCTGGGCTTAAAATCAGGCTTTGAGGAGAAAATGGATGGCACAGGTTACACTTTCCAAGGGCTGGGTCTCAGCAGAGCACAGCAAGGCAAAGCTGTGTCTGTTTTATTTGGGTATCGTGACTGCACATCACAGACTCCGCACTGTGGCTGGAAAAGACACTGGAGATTTATAAGACTATAAAATACAAGGATGAAATATTTTTCCATCCCACTGTGAGGGTTTCCTTGCCAGGCTCCAAAGCAGCAGTAATATTTCAATTCTTACACAGACAGATTTTAAAAATGACCTTTTTTTCCAAAGCTCCCTGAAGCCGAGCAAGCCATGAGGCTTGTCAGGAGGCACTAAAGATAGCACGTCATTTGTCATCATCCTTTAATCAAATAATCCCAGTCACATTTCCAAACACAGGCAGGGAGCAGAGCTCTTGAGAGGCACCACTTCTGAACAGATTAGACACATAAATCCCACTCAGGTCAGCCTTATCTCCAGCACTGTGGGGATTTGCCTTCCTGGCCAGTGTCTAAGCTGCCAGGTGCACACCTGGGCTCCAGCATCAGTCCATTCATCCCAGAGAGAGTTCATCCCACAGCCACAGATCCAACTCTCTGCCTACCAGGCTGTAGCAAGAGCAAAACCACATCCTTTCCCTTTCCTCCTGCTGGCAGAAAACCCTCCCAAGGTCTCCACTGGGAGCTGAAGGCTGTGCTGGTGCCACAGCTGGGAATGGGGCTGCAGGACAGAGCTGTTCTCACCGTGTCCAGCCAGCAGGACTTTGGGAAGAGGAACAAGGAACAAAGCAGAAAAGAACATGGTGGATTAGGCTGAGAGGATGCCATTCACTGAACACACAGCTGAGGGCCCAGCCCCACTCCCTTCAGCAGCTCCTTCTTCAGCCAGGGGCTCTGCCTGGCCCTCAGCAAGCCCCAGCCTGGCTGGGGTGCAGCTGCCAGCACGGCAGAGATGCTGGTGCAGGGCTGGGCTCTGCAGCCTGGCTGCACAAACCCCATGGCTGCAGAGCCTGCAAATCCCTCAGCAAATCCTGGGAACATCCACGATCAAAAACAAGGCACCACAGTCCCAGGATTTTACAGGGCACAAAATAAAGCAATAAATGTTGTGTTCCCTTGTCTCTTTGCTGAGGAACTGCTTGGTGGTGGTTGCTGCTGACAAAAAAATTGTGCTGCAAGAAGAGGTTGATGGTTCCCTCTGAACAAAGCCCCAAAATCCCTGTTGATGAACAAATATTGGACAAGGCCTGCCCAGAAAGCTCCCATGGAGAAGCTGCATTTGAAGGCTTTGTGTTCTGTAACCACACAGGCTGGAGGATTTCGTTACTTTTAATGAAGAGTGCTGGGAGGAGGGAACCACAGTCACACAGCTCTGGGATCTGGGGCTCTCACACTTCAAATGTTGGGAGTAACCTAACAACAGAGGGGTTGGCTACACTGCAACCCACCAACGTTTACAAGATCTTCTCCCTCTAGAGCAGTGACTGCAGGGGACAAACTGCACACCAGCAGCCCCTTTGAACTGGCTGGGAAGGTCTGTGTGCAGGACAGGCAGCAGGAAAAGCTCCTGAGGTTCTGCTGGTTCTTATCTGAGCACCATTTCTTGTTCTTTCCTCCCCAGATGACCTGGATGCAGATGATCTTCAGCTGGACCTTGAGGAATCAAAGCTGCACCCCACTATCCAGTGCACACCAAGCCCAGGTGAGCAGCCAGGGAAACCCTTTGAACAGAGTTGGGATTTTTGAGCTTCTCTCAATCCCCAGGATCCTCCATGACCTTTCAGAACAGAAAGGTTGGGCTTAGGCCAAGTGGGGGACAGGTGAGGAGTCTCCTTCTCCCCACTGGATGCAGCTGCCCTGCCAGGAGGGGAGGCCCAGGTCAGGATAAGCCTAAGCAGGAACCCCAGGTACCACCAGCTCCTCCATCCACTGTCCTGCTGCCCTCAGCTCTGGCTCTCCTGATTCCCTGCACGACTGACACTCAGCTTTGCCTCAGCCAGGCCTTGTCCTGGGTGTCCTGATCATACCCATGGCACTGCAAACTGCAGGGACACTTTGCTCTGTGTCCTGAGGAAGGGGAAGCAGGGAGGCACTGGCCTGCAATGCTGGTTGGGGATCAAGGAAGTTTCCTTCTGATTTAGTCCCTGTTCATAGCTCAGTGGGGTCCTACACAGGCACACCTGGAGGCTGGAGAGGGCTGGTTCCAGCCAGCCTGCTGTGGGACAGGGACAGACCTTTTACCAGTTGTTCCTCTGAGTTTGTTGCATAAGGAGTAAGATTTCAGCTGAGGGCATGTCCTGCTGCTGGCACTCTGAGCTTCACCTCCTTTGACATGAAAAAGCTTTCTCCATTTCCCCTAATTTTTTTGCTCTCTACCACCTAAAACTTCTACTGCCCTGGTTTTGTTTTTGCTGAGCCACTCGCTGAAACATCCCAATCCCTTCCAGAGGCAACTTTATACCATTGCCCATTCTCTCTTTCCCTACTTTCTTATTTTTTCTTTGGCAAACAGCTTCCAGACCAGTCTTCTTTTTACCCCTCCATGACCTTCCCTTACTCACTCACCCCTCCATCCACTTCTGTTCTTTCTTTCTCCTGACATCCTTCCATGTTCTGCCTGCCCAGACCCCTCTGTCCCTTCCCTGCCACCCCAGCTCCCTCCCTCTCTCCCTCCTGCCCAGACACTTCACCTCACAGTGCTCATCCCCATGCATGCAGAATGAATGAAGAGGTGCAGACACCTCTTAGCCAAGGTCTGGAGTGCACAGAGGGAGGCTGGCAGTGCCAGAGCAGGATGCAGCATCCTGGCAGATCTCCACACCACCAGCTCCCAGGGGGAACATGAGGAGGAGCAGGTAATGGCAGAGGGGCCCAAATGCCAGGCTGACACCAGGAGTGTTGGTCAGCCTGCAGTCCCAACCTTCTCACATTTCAGGAGCACTGATCAGTTTGTTGTTCCTTACATTTCATTTTGACCTCTCCTTGCACCTTCTTCCCACCCTAGACAAGATCTGAGAGGGTGCCAGGGGCACTCCAGTGTGGGGGCAGGAGCACAGGGGAGACCCAAGAGGCAGCTACAGAAGAGAGGGGACAATGTCACATTTTCCTTGCCAGCCCAAGGCACTCATGTGGCTGGTGGGGCCAGGAGAGGGCTGGGACTTTGAGAGAAGCAGTGCCTGCTGGGTGTAACTCTGGGCTTTGTCTTGCAGGTCCCTTCAAGCCCTGTGATCACCTGTTTGAGAGCTGGATCATCCGCCTGGGAGTCTGGGTCATCGTCCTGGTCTCGGTGCTCTGCAACGGGCTCGTCATCCTGGCTGTCTTTGCTTCCCCCAGCTACCTGTCCCCGGTGAAGTTCCTGGTGGGCTCCATCGCTGGGGCCAACCTGCTGACGGGCATCTCGTGCAGCATGCTGGCCCTCGTGGACAGCCTCACCTACGGCCGCTTTGCCCGCTACGGCGCCCGCTGGGAGACGGGCGCGGGCTGCAGGGTGACAGGGTTCCTGTCCGTGCTGGCCTCCCAGGCTGCCATCTTCCTGCTCACCCTGGCTGCTGTGCAGTGCAGCCTCTCAGCCTCCTGCGTGCGGGGATACGGGAAGTCCCCGTCCCTGGGCAAGGTCAAGGCCGCCGCCTGTTGCTGCCTGTTGCTGTCCTCTGTGGCGGCCGTCCTGCCTCTCTTCTCCATTGGGGAATATGGAGCATCCCCTCTCTGCCTCCCATACCCCATCCCAGAGGGGAAACCCACCAGCCTGGGCTTCACCGTGGCCTTGGTGATGACAAACACGCTCTGCTTCCTGACCATCACCGGCACCTACATCCGCCTCTACTGCAGCCTGCTGAAGGGGGAGTTCAGCGCTGTCTGGGACTGCGCCATGGTCAAGCATGTGGCCTGGCTCATCTTCACCAACTGCCTCCTCTACTGCCCAGTGGCCTTCCTCACCTTCTCCTCTACCCTCAATCTCTTCCTTATCACCCCAGAGGTCATCAAATCCGTCTTCCTTGTGGTCCTGCCCCTGCCCGCCTGCCTCAACCCCTTGCTCTACCTGCTCTTCAACCCCCACTTCAGAGATGACTTCCGCCTGCTGAGGCAGAAAGGGCAGGACAAGGGCAGCTTCCCCCAGTCCTGCAGGGCTGATGACATGGAGAAAAGCTCCTACGACTCCACCCAGGCTCTGGTGAACTTCTCTGACATCGACCACATGTGTGAGACACCCGATTCCCTGGGAGTGCGGCCCATCCTTGACAGCTACAGCTTCCCCTCCATGGCCCTCATTCCCTGCCAGCAAAGGGTGGGCACCAGGGGCAAGGAGAGGGGCTGCTCCGAGCATTGCCCCTGCCTCAATGACAGTGAGGTGCTGATAACTTCAGAGGGCCGGGATGTGTCTGGCAGCAGCCTCCGGATAACCTTCTTCCCCTCCCCAGCCACGCCGCCCTACACATCTCACTTATAACGCTCCTGGGAGCAGCTGTGGGAACGGCCCCACAGCCCACACCGAGGGCCAACACCAGTGCCCAGGGGCCAGCAAGGTGACACAAACGGCTCCCTGACAAGCACCAGTACCACCTGTCCACCCTCATCCCCATCATACCTGCCTGGGCAACAGGCACTGCTCTGCCAGCTGCCCCTGGCCTAGAAGGGCTCTGACTGAGCTCCAGACACTCAGGGCTGGCCATGGGAGGAGACAATCCCTGTGTGAGTCTCACTTCTGCTAGGAACTGCCTGGGAGAGAGCCCCACTGGCTCAGGAAGTGGGTCAGGGAAACCTCCTCCTGCTCACCCTGCAGCAACACCAGCCAGGAGGGCCTGCAGTGAAGCCAAGCTTGTCTTCCCAAGGCAGAGACCTCTTGGCCAAAGCCATGGCTCTGTGGCAACCCCTGGAAATGGCACCTGCAATGACATGGCCGCCCACAGGAACCCCAGGCCTTGTCCTCTAGGGCTCTCTGCAGGTCCCACACAGCCCTGGAAATGGGCTGGTGCCTATCTCATGCCACCAAAAGCAGCATATCCATGTGTACACCTGGGTTTTGGACACCTCTACTTTGGGAATCCCCACTCATTCACTGGGACCCTCATGGGTGGGACACAACCCTCACTTCCAGCCAAGACCAGGAGCTGGGGATGCTCAGTCTTTCAATCTGACCCACAGTGTCTCTCAAGGGGTCTCTGAAACCCACAGCAGCCAAACCCAAACAGTTCCCAGAAAAACCCATGTGCTCTGCCTGAGCTCACCCAGCAGCCCCGAGCCAAGGGCACCCAAGGGCACACCAGGCCCCCTCCACCCCCCTTCAAACAGCACAGCACACCTGGGGCACTCCTGTCTGCAGCCCCCTGGCTCCTGGTCAGACATGGTGAAAATGGGGTCTGGCTGCTGCCTCATTGCCCCCAAACCTCCCTCCTGGAAGAGGCTCTTGGTTCTGGGTACTTGTCCCACACACAGTGGAGCCATTTTGGGCACTGCATGTGCCTTCTCCTGTTTTAAGGGCAGGTAGCTGGTGTAGAAGGAGGAAACAGAAATCAGCATTGTGGGATGGTGGCATCAGAGGACACAGGCCACTGGGAACAGCCTCAAATCCACTCCCTGCAGCTCAGGGATCTCCCAATCCACTGACTCCATCACAACCCTCCCGGTGCCCCCCAGTGCAGCAGGGAGCCCTGTGCTCAGAGCTCAGGCCTGGGCAAAGCTTTGGTTCTGCTGACGTTACTGCAGCTGTTTGTCACTCATTTTCATGAGATAATAAATGAGCCCTGTTGCTGACCAGTGGCTGCTTTCTGTCCTCTTTCACGTGAGGAGCACCTTGGTGGCTCCCTTGGCAGCTGCTGTGCCTTGGGTGCTGTCTGCACTGCCCGAGTGAGAGCTGGGAATTGTGTTGTGTCCACGTGAGTTGGCAGCACCCTCCCCACCCCTGCTCTCAGGAGGGAAGAGCCAAATCACCTTCATGCAGCAGGATTGTGGCACCAGGTGCCTCTCCAGGTCCTGTGCACCAGACCCTGTGAGCTGTACCCTGGGACCTGCTGCTCAGGGGTTTGGGTTCGTGACCAGGACAGATCTGTGGCATCAAAGTGTAAGGACATCATATAACAGGGTCTGTGCAAAGCCAGACAGAACCTGGCTCTGCTTCCCTCCTCTGCACTTGAGCCTGTGGTCTTATCTCAAGATGAAAAACTTGAGAGATACCAAGAAATCAGAGGAACAAGATCCAAGGATTAGAGAAGAGGGCGGGAGCCCCAAATTTAGTGACAAAATCCAAAGCTCTGCTACAATCTTCAGGTGGGAACTGTGAAAAACAGGGCCTGTTGTGAGACTTGAATCCTGATCCAGACCTCTGATATCCTACACATGCTCCAAATCTGTTTTCATGTTTGGCTCAGTAAAAACACAGAGCATTTTCTTCCATGTCCTTAGGGCTGCTCACATGCACAGGACTGGGAAAGACTCATCCTAGATCAATTTCCAGAAACAAAATGCTCCTTTGGAGGTGGGATCAACCTCCTGGAGCTAGTCCAGAGGAGGGCTACAAAGCTGATTAGAGAGATGAAGCTTGGGGAAAGGTTGAGAGAATTGAGATTGCTCAGCCTGGAGAAAAGGAGCTCTGGGGTGACCTAACTGGGACCTTCCAGGGCCTGAAAGGAGCCTGCAAGAAAGATGGAGAGAGACTGCTTAGAGGGCCTGGAGTCACAGGACAAAGGGGAATGGGTTCAAACTGACAGGGAGGAGGTTTGATTAGATATTGGGGAAGAAATTCTTGGCTGTGAGGGTGGGCAGGCCCTGGCACAGGGTGCCCAGAGCAGCTGTGGCTGCCCCTGGATCCCTGGAAATGTCCAAGGCCAGGTTGGACAGGGCTTGGAGGAACCTGGGCCAGTGGAAGGTGTCCCTGCCATGGCAGGGGGTGGAACAAGTTGAGCCTTAAGGTTTCTTTACACACAAACCATTCCAGGATTCCATGATTCTATAACAGATGTTGCCAGCATCTGGGAGAGCCCAGCCCAGGAAGACCCTGAGATAATGACGGGGTTGATTCAGGTGAAAGCACTGCCCTTCCCATGAACAATTCCCCAGGAAGCTGTGGAAAAGCCCACTGTGGGTCTGCAAAAAAGCTCTCTGGATTGTGTGGGGGTCCTTGATCAATGGGGGACTTCCCACACCCTGTTCTCCCAGAGGAAGCAATGGCCAGCAGCCCTGCAGGGCCTGTCTGTGCCAGAGCCCAGCCCAGGCCAGCCAGACTGAGACCCTCAGCACCTCCCTCATCCCCCAGGGCCTCCACAGCAGATGCTGCCCATGGATGTGCTGACCATTACTTCAGCTCACCCAGGATCCCCACTGCACCCTTCTTCTGCCACACTGATGTCTGCAGGCCTGGAGGGTGTCCCCAGTGAGCCAGAGACAGGCTGCA
Source organism: Passerina amoena (assembly GCA_013401095.1). Classification (NCBI taxonomy): domain Eukaryota; kingdom Metazoa; phylum Chordata; class Aves; order Passeriformes; family Cardinalidae; genus Passerina; species Passerina amoena. Next base: position 4,247 of record WBNP01004439.1, on the reverse strand, counting down.
GGGCATCTCTGGGGAGGGAGGGACAGACAGAGCACCAGATCACCCCAAAGGGCCCTGAGCCCCAAAAGCAGACATGCTGTAAAGCACAGGAGCTTTTCCTCACTGTTCAGGAGGAAGGAGTCCCTTGGCTCCATCCAGGGAAGCTCAGTTGCCTCTGAAAGCCAGTGCCCATCTCCTGGCAACTCAAGAATTGTCAGCTCAGAGACAACAAAGCTCCTTGGAGCACTGCTCAGTGCAGCAGCCAGGATCTGCTTACCCAGCTCCCATGGGCACAGAGCCCTCCCACACATTGCTGTGCACAGGCAGCCAGGGGAATTTAACTGGGCACAAGCTGGTCATGGAGCAGGGATCTGCTCCCTGTGCCCCATCTGGCCCCTCTGCTCCCTCTGCCCCCTCTGCTCCCTCTGCTCCCCAGGCCCCAGCAGCCCCTCAGAGCCCATGGCAGCAGGCACAGCCTGAAGGCCTCTCTGGGCTGTGCTGCTTGCAGGGCTGCTCAGGGGAAGGAGGGAGCACAAACACAGAGTCCATCCTGTACTGACCAAAGAGGTGCCTGAGAAACAGTGAAAGGTTGTGGATCTGCAGATGTGCAGGAAACAGAAACCAGCACCTTTCTATTTCTGCTGCAGGCCATAAATCCAGGGCATGAGCTCTCTGGAAAATGCTCATTGAAGTGCCTTTCCCCACATCTCTAACAGTGTACATGTCTTTCCACTCTACCAAGCACGAAGTTCAACAATTATTTTTAAAAAATTTAAAAGTAAAAGCAATCCCACACCACTCCACCTCCCTTCCCAGCAGCTGGTGTGGTCCCTACTGGTGCCACCCTGCCCACCTTGTGGTACCTGGGGTGACCTTGGGCTCTGCAGGCAGCACATCCCACCTGGATCAGCCAGTCCCACCTGCAAGCAGGACTCACCTTAGACTGTGTCACCCACTTCTGGCCACCAGCACAGGTGTGAAATGACCTCAGCAAGGCCAGAACACAGGGAAGTTCTTGCTCCCCATCCTCCACCAGCAAGAGCTCGTGAGGCTGCTCTGCTGCTTCCTCTCTGCTCTGGTCAGGTGAGACCCCACCTGCAGCTGCCTCCACTCCTTGGGCCCCCAGCACAAGGTAGATGTGGATCTGGGGAAGCACATTCAGAGGAGGCCACTACACTGACCACAGGGCTGGAGCCCCTCTGCTCTGAGCCAGGCTGGGAGGGCTGGGGGTGCTCACCTGGGGAAGAGACAACTCCAGGGAGAGCTCAGAGCCCCTTCCAGGGCCTAAAGGGGCTCCAGGAGAGCTGGAGAGGGACTTGGGACAAGGCATGGCCTGACAGGACACAGGGAATGGCTTCCCACTGCCAGAGGGCAGGGTTAGATGGGACACTGGGGAGGAATTCTTGGCTGTGAGGGTGCTGAGGCCCTGGCCCTTCCCAGAGCAGCTGTGGCTGCCCCTGCATCCCTGGAATGGTCCAAAGCCAGGTTGGACAGGGCTTGCAGCAACCTGGGCTAGTGAAAGGTGTCCCTGCCATGGCAGGGGCTGGAACCAGTTGAGCTTTAAGGTCCCTTCTGACCCAAATCATTCAGGTTCCATGATTTTAAGTGGAGCTAGGCTGGGAGTCCCACTGTGACAAGGCCACAGTTCTGAGCTGGTGGGGACACACTGCAACAGCCCAAGTGGGCAGGAGGGCACTGAGGTGCTGGGAGAAGCTGAAAGGGAGGAGGCTGAGGCCATTGTGGGCTGCATTCTGGCTGAGGAGCAGTGTTGGGGGTGGCAGGGTGACAGGCACAACTGCTCTGGAAGCCATTGTCAGGGCTGGGCACCTCTGAGGTTTCCCCTGCACGTCAGCAAGGCCCTGCCAGGACAGCCTGAAGGGCAGACATGGCATGTGTGAGGAGGACTGTGGCCCTGAGGGACCCGGAAGCATTGTGTGGCAGGACAATGTGGAGGCGGTGAGCAGGCACGCTCGGATGGCCGCTCTCCCCTCGTCCAGCCCTCCTGGCTGGAGATGTGCAGCTCCTCTGAAACAAAGCCAGCAGAGCAAGCACCCCACGGGATTGTTTTTCAATCTCATTGTTTTTCCCACCAACATTGTGATTTCTCTAAGACTGGGCCATGATTGGGAACGTTTGGGAGGGCAGCACGGCCGTGGCCACGGGCATGCAAGTGATGGAGGAACAAGCTGTGCATGGGGTGGCAATGCCTGGTACTGGCCTCCTTGGAGGCCAAAGGAAAACAGACATTCTGGAGAATGCAAGCCCATCTTCAAGACTGGGATGGACCACACATCAGGTCTGGCAGGTGACCTCAGCAGTCCCAGGTCAGACCTGAGCTACCAAGGGGTTAACACCTTGTTCCCACTCTCCAGTGACACAAAACCACATTCACTTTCTCAGGCAATCTCTTCCATTACTGTCCCAGACCTGATGGCAACTTCCACACTCCTGTTCCCACAACACTTTCTGGTTTGAACTCCTAGAACCAAAACTGAGGCACTTAATCTCAGCTTTTCATCAGTGAACATTTTCTTTGCTGTAAGTCCTGCTGGGATCTTTTCCCTGCCATCCAGGCTCCACTTTTCTCCAGATGGACACTGTGCTCCCAGCCCTGAATCCCACACAACTCTTCCTTCCATCACAGACCCAGGAAAGGGCTGCTGCTTGGTGTGGTCTAGAGCAGGAGCATCATGAGGATCAAATAAATCAGCTTTTGTTCTCCAAGTGAAAGACACTGTGATCTTCAGTCTGTACTGCCCATGGTGGAGGCTTCCCTTGTATCTGCTCCACTCCATGGTCTCTGTCAGAGTCTCGAGGTGAAACAGTCAAAGATGGGCAGACTGGCACAGGAAAAGGTGGGATCTGCTGGAGGTTCTCACAGAGGGCTCAGGGTTGGACCCAAAGAGAGCTGGGACCAGGGAAGGGCATGGAGCAAGAGCCTCGTGGTGTCCTGTGCTGGGTAAGGCCACATGGCCCTCATGCAGCCACGAGCTGCCCCTCCCCAGAGCCTCCAGGCACGAGCACAGTAAGTGGGGACCCCAGGGCTAAAGCCACACATCCATCTGAAATCTGCCTTGCTCCAGCTGCATGTTTCCCATAGGCAGAGGAGTGGAGGCACCACTTTGAGAGGTGATAGCCAGGAGCATGGTGCAGAGATTGGAAGGGGCTGAAGAGTTAACAGTCAACATTCCTCTGGCCAGTAACTCTCCTGTTCTGGGAAGGATTCTGTTGGAAAGCAGAAGTATTCTTGGAAATATTCTGCTCAGAGATTTCTTAGACCTTGGATGAAAGCAAAGTGTGTGAAAACTTTCTCCATCTGTGGTCCCAGGTATACAGCAAACTCCAGACCTTGCATCTTCTCTTCAGATGCATCGAGGATGACATTGTACATACAACTGTCAAGTGGACACTTGGGAAAAATCACAGGAAAAGCTGAGCTCCCAGTGTGAAAAGCCAACCTGGAAAATTGTAAAAAGCTCCAGCTTCCTGAATGCCTCAAAACTGGAGTAACTTCCCTGCAACTGTGAGGAAGAATCCCACTCAAATACTGGTCAGCACAAACTGAGTCAAACACCTTGACCTCTTCTGTGACTGCCCCTCGCCCCCAGGACACACAGGGCTGAAAGAATTAAGGTTTGTCTGGGGCAGGGTAATGGTCACAATGGTCACAATTCCTGTCCTAAAGGGCTCCCAGGGCACAGGTGTCAGCAACACACAGTGCTTAAGGATGCAGAGATGTTTTCTGAAGCACTTTGGCATCTATTTATGAAAGGAAACAGATGCCCAGGATCATCTGACTGCTCAGTGTGCAGTGAGGGATGGGGGGACCTGGGGAACGCTGCAGCTGCCTCTTTTCTTCCCCAGATGCTGACTGAGATGTGCCCTTCCTGCAGCTCCACAAGGAATCCAGCAGTGCTCACTCAGGAGTGAGGTTCCTTTGGCCCCCCAAGCCCACAGGTGTGTGTAAAAGCACAGAGAGCAACCCAGAAAGAGTGAGGACACTCTGCCCTTTGGATATGGGCTGCAGGTGGGTGCACAGGAGCTGCACGTTCAGGACATGGGTCAGATCTGTAGAGGCAGCTGGTCGGGGGTCTGATGGCTCAACCTGGACACCACAACCTTCCCAGAGAGAGATCCTGCAAGAGACAACTTTCTAGGGGCCTCAGGCAGTCCTTCAGCTGCAGGGTAACCTCAGCAAGGGGCAGCCAGCTCAGCTCTTAGCAGGGATTTCAGCTCTCTGTGATTTCAGCTCTGCCTTGTGAGGTGTA
>WBNP01004438.1:57264-71029 GCA_013401095.1 Passerina amoena | reverse complement strand
ATAGAAATCTCCCTCTCAAGAACATAAAGGTGATTTTTTCCAGCCCCCTGAGGTTCTTTTGCTTTTTTTTGAGGGTTTCAGTGCAGGGAGAAGAGTGTCTGGGATGCCCAGTGGAACCAGTTTAAAACCCTCCATGGGGATTTTGGGGAGCCTCCCTCCAGGTTCAACACAAGGGACAGATGCTGGCTGCTCTGATTTGATTCCTATCCTATAGAAATCTCCCTCTCAAGAACATAAAGGTGATTTTTTTCCAGCATTTTGTGGGTAAAATTGCTGGAGGAGGAGGAGGAGAACATCCTTGGAGATCTCCAGACTCTAGACCCCAAACCCAATAAAAAACCAAAGCAAATAGACCCCATTGCTAGAATGCATTTAGTAAAGCTGAAGCAGAGAGGGAAGGGTGGAAAGAGGGTTTCAGTGAGGATTTTTTGGGATTTTTTTGAGGGTTTCAGTGCAGGGAGAAGAGTGTTTGGGATGCCCAGTGGAACCAGTTTAAAACCCTCCACGGGGATTGTGGGGAGCCTCTCTCCAGGTTCAACACGAGGGCCAGATGCTGGCTGCTCTGATTTGATTTTACCCCATAGAAATCTCCCTTTCAAGAACATAAAGGTGATCTTTTCCAGCCCTCAGGCTGACTTAGGGTTTGGGGTTTGTGGAGGTGTTTCCATCCTTATCCACCTCCCATTCCTTTGGGTCACAGTGAGCTGGTCCAGCAAGGGAAGGGAGGAGGGAAGAGAAGATGGGCATGAACCTGCCATGGACCTCACCCTTGGAGTGCCCTGGGTGCTCCAGGTGCCAAATTCTCCTTCCTCTGGGCAGGCTGAGTGCTCCAGAGTGCAGCAGAGGGGAAAACCCTCACCAGTTCATGTGTTAGAAGGAGAAAAACATTTTCTCTGTGCTGTTCTGAGAGTTTAGGCTGTGGGGTTTGTGGAGATGTCTCCATCCTTATCCACCCCCATTCCTTTGGGTCACAGTGAGTCCTCAGTGCTGATCCAGCAAGGGAAGGAAGGAGGGAAGAGAAGCTGGGCATGAACCTGTCATAGACCTCACCCTTGGCAGTGCCCTGGGTGCTCCAGGTACCAAATTCTCCTTCCTCTGGGCAGGCTGAGTGCTCCAGAGTGCAGTGGAGGGAAAAAAAAAAAAAATCACCTCCAGTTCATGTGTTAGAAGGAGAAAAACATTTTCTCTGTGTTTTTCTGAGGTGTTTGACTTAGGGTTTGGGCTTTGTGGGGTTTGTGGGGTTTGTGGAGGCGTCTCCATCCTTATCCACCTCCCATTCCTTTGGGTCACAGTGAGCTGGGTCAGCAAGGGAAGGGAGGACGGAACCTGCCATGGACCTCACCCTTGGAGTCTCCTGGGTGCTCCAGGTGCCAAATTCTCCTTCCTCTGGGCAGGCTGGGTGCTCCAGAGTGCAGTGGAGGGGAAAACCCCATCAGTTCATGTATTAAAAGGAGAAAAACATTTTCCCTGTGCTGTTCTGAGGTGTCTGGCTCAGGGTTTGGGCTTTGTGGGGTTTGTGGGGTTTGTGGAGGTGGCTCCATCCTTATGCACAGGGAGGGAAGGAAATAGGGCAGAGAAGATGGGCTGAAGGTGTAGCAGGAACACAGAATCCCTGCTTTGGAGGGGTTTCTGTCGTTCCTGGCCCCATGAAGAGCCCAGCAGTGATTCTTTTCCAGAGCACAGATTAACTCAGAGCTCCCAACTCTTTTTATTTTCCTTGGCTTGGTGAGCAGGGAGAGCTTACATGGCAATCATACATTATCCATGACACAGGCAGAGAGACAGAAAGCAAACAAAACTGGGATCAAATGCCCAGGAAACAGCAGCAGGGCTCACAGGGCTGGGAGCAGCTCCTCTCTGCACCTTCAGACCCCTCTGAAATTACGGGATTTGGGCTCCCTAAATCCCATCCCCAACCCCTTTGCTTGTTTCATCTGGACTGTCCCTCCCAGATCCCTCTGAAATGATGGGATTTAGGCTCCCTCGAACCTCCCCAGTCTTGCATCCCTTCCTGGTGCCTCCAGGAGGGTTTGGATCTCTGGGCTGGGGTTTGGGATGTTGGGGTGAGGATGTGATAAAGGTGTGAATGTCCCTGTGCCGCCCTGGGCTGGGGAAGGGGTGTCCCAAAGGGTTGGAGTTTGGGATTTTGGGAGTTTGAGATTTGGGATCTTCCTGCCTGGGGCTCCTGACTGGAATTAGGGGCTGGGCCCAGCCAGGGGTTGGGGTTTTTTGGATCCCCAGGCAGAAAAACCAAATCCAGCTCCCATCCACAGAGAGGAGGGGAGGAAATGGAAGATTGGATACTGGGGGTGTCCAGCCTGGAGAGGAGCAAGCTCTGGAGAGATCTCAGAGCCCCTTGCAGGGCCCACAGGGGTTCCAGGATTGCTGGAGAGGGGCTGGGGATGAGGGATGGAAGGACAGGACACAGGGAATGGCTTCCACAGGGATATTGGAAGGAATTTTTTTCCCTGGGAGGGTGGAGAGGCCCTGGAACGCGCTGACCAGAGAGTTGTGGATTCCCCATCCCTGGAAGGGCCCAAGGCCAGGCTGGACAGGCCTTGGAGCCACCTGGGGTAGAGGAAGGTGTCCCTGCCCATGGAAAGGGGTTGGAATGAGATGATCCTCAATGTTCTTTTCCACCCCAAACCATTCTGGGTTTCTGTGCCTAATTCAGACTGCTGCAGTAGCTGTGAGGCACCTGGCTGGCTGCTGTGACCAATAAAGAGACAAAACCTGTTATAAAGTCAGTTTAAAGCCAGACTCGTGCTTTGGCCTTTTGGCAGAACCATTTTGTCCAGAGGGGGACATCTCAGGGCCCTGCCATGGATCCAGCTGCACATCCCTGAGGGAAATTTGCTCTTCCTCAGGGCATGGTCCTTCCTGAATTTCCAGCAGGATGGGCTTTGGGTGATGATCTCCTTTCCCCATCCCTGTGTTTGGGTCTGGCTCAGTTCATCAGGAAGCACCAAGAGATTCAGACCTGGCCATCTCCAGGTGAGCAGCAGTGACACCACCAGGAGAAAGGGGGGTGTTCCTCAAGCAGGTAAAAGAAAATGCCAAAGTTTCTGCTGTGAAAATGAACCAAATTTCTAACTTATTCCAAAAATTTCCAAAAGAAAATTCCAAAATTTCTGCTGTGAAAATGAACTGGTATTACTCTCTGATGGTTCTTAAGCTGTGAGGGGCGTGTTTGTCAAAAAACAAATTTGAGGAGAGACATAATCTTGAGCAGTCCTTAGCAAAGCAACGGAAAGTCAAGGTATTTCTTGAGCCTTCTTTGTTTAATCCTGACACCGTGATTTATTCCCCAGCAACACATCCACCATCCCCCTCCACACACACACACGTCCACCAGGGCAACTGCTCCAAATTTTATTGGAAAAATATAAACCGGCTTTGCATTCTTACCTTTATTTCAAGACCTCCTACAAGAAACAGGAAGGGTAAACATGAAAGATCTGTTTCCTTTAAATTGTGAGTGTGGGGGAAGTTTTCCTGTAGTGGAAGGAGTGTTTTGAAAAGCCCCTAAACGCTTTTGAATTGAAGGCATAGAAGCAACGTGCACACGGTTTGAATTTACAGTTCTGGGTCTCCTCTCCCCCTCCATATGAATCCTATAAGTCAGACGTGTTGCTACAGTGATTCCCACAGGGAAAGTCTGGACCTAGACTAGGAACAGCTGGAGATCTACAATCCACCAAAGTCGGCTTCTGAAACAGATATGAATTATTGGTTCAGTCAGATAAATATGGCTTTGCCTTTCCCCCACAGGCAACCACATATGGCACTTGGAAAGAATTAAAACCTTTACCCTTGGCCAGGTCTGGTTAAATAATGGCTCTTTCTTGTGCTTTCCCCCCTCTCTCCATTTCCTCTCATTCATTCTTCTCCTCGTTTTCCTTTCATGATCCTTTTGGCACCGGCCTCCAGAATGTCACCTCCTCAAAGTGACCCCGAATTTTCCAGTGTCACCTACGGGGCTGCGGGTGGGAAAACGCGGAGCTGCCATTCCGAGGGGCTGCGGCTCTGAAAGGAGGAACAAAACCACCTTTCTGCTGCTCAGCACGGCTGCTCTGAGTCCAGGAAAGGCTCTGAGGCCGCTCTCAGCCCAGCCTGGGCTCGTCCCAGAGCCCAAACTCACCCACCAGCCCACAGGGTTGGGGCTCTGCCCCCTCCCTGGGGTCCCCCCTGTGCCTCAGGGATTTTTATGTGCTGCAGATTGTGTTGGACAGTGAGGAACAATGGTCTGGGGGTGATGTAGTAGTGGCAGCAGCAAATTACTATTATTATTATTGTAATACCAAGGTAAAATGCACATCCTCTAGAACTGCTTAGTTTGAGAAGGACCTCAAAGATTATCTATTTCCAACAGATTCTCCTCTGCTCTCTTTCTCTCTCTCTGAGACTCCTTTCCTATTTCCTTCCCTCTCTCTTTTTCACATTTCTTGTTATTATTATTATTATTATTATTATTATTATTATTATAGTAATAGCAAGGTAAAATGCACATCCTCTAGAATTGCTTAGTTTGGGAAGGGCCTCAAAGATCATCCCAGTTCCAACAGATTCTCCTCTGCTCTCTTTCTCCCTCTCTGAGACCCCTTTCCTATTTCCTTCCCTCTCTGACACTGAGCTTCTACTCTAAACCAACCCCAAAGTGCCACCATCACAGCAGAAGATGGAGGCCAAGAAGAAGAAGGAGAAAGGCTGGACTTATCCAGATTCCTCCATCTTGCCCCCTGAACCCCCAGGATAAAAACTCCAGAAATCTTTTTCACCCCATGATAAATTCACTATCATTCTACTTAAACTTTCGTGGCTTGTAATTCTTCATAAAGGGTTGGCAATTGTTTTTTCCAAGGGCTAAACCAAAGGCACAGGGCTCTGTTCCAGGGTCTCTGAGCCCCCAGGGCAGCCAGAGGAATTTCCTGGGTTCCAACACAAACCAACTGGAACCCATCCCTGGCGGAGAGGTGGGCTGTGAGGGTGCCCCACTCTGAATTCCTCCCCAACCCTCTGTGCTGCTCCTGCCCCTCCAAAACCTCCAAACAGGTGCAGAACATCATCCCCCAGAGGAGGGCTCATCCTCAGAGCTCTCAATCGCTCTCACGTGCATCTCATGAGCTCCCTGGTCCCCCCCTGCTCCTCTTTCCTACCCCCAGTCCCTCCTCACCCCCTCCAGCCAAGCCCTCCACCAGCTCCTTCCCTCTCAAAATCTGGAATTAAGAAACCTGTAAGATGCTGCTTTATCTCATTATCTCCTGTTTTGCATTTTAATGTGCCTGCTCTAAAAACGCCCTCATTGATATTCAGGTTTGGCATGTGTTTGTTTGTGTCTCTTGGGAAAATTGGCTACAGATATTACTGAGTCAAAAAACACACACAGGAGAGTTTGCTGCATATTTTCCTTTCCTTTTTTTTTTTTCTCCTTCTTTGAGAGAAGATGGTATTTTCTTCACTTTCCTGAATAGCAGAAGAGTGGGAAAGGTGGGATTTTGAGGCAGCTCGGGGTGTGGGATGTAGGGCACTGATCTTGGAGCCTCCAGCTCTGTGAGTGGAGCTCACGGGTTCTTTCTCCCCACCCTACAAAAGGAGCTGTGAAATGCAGGTCCCTGTGCCTGGTGTCCTCCTGCAGCTTCCCAAGCAGAAGGGACACCTCCCAAACCCTCAAAGTCACAGGGATCCCAAAGCCAAACATTGGGGGTGCCGGGTGTGGAGCCAGAGGTGACCCCAAAGGCCAGTGAGGACACTGAGGTGACCCCAAAGGCTGAGTGTGCACCCAGGGGTGACCCCAAAGGCCGGGTGTGGAAACAAAGGTGACCCCAAAGGCCAGTGCAGACCCAGAGGTGACCCCAGGGGCAGGTGTTTGCTGCCAGCCTGGGAGGGTGGCTCTGGCTCTGTCCCCTCCCCAGGCCAGGGCAATGCACAGAGGAGCCTGGAAGGGCTGGGATGCTCTGGGGGTGGCTCGGGAAGAGGCTGGGACATTGCAGCACCTCCCTGGCTGTGGGTGCTCCTGCAAAGGCAGAGAACCACTGGGATGGTTTCTCTCCACTACTCACCACTCCAGAAAGGCGTTGCCTTGGCTTTCCTCTCCCTTTGGAGGTGAAAAATGAGCTTTTCTGCCCTCTGTGCAGCCATGAAAAGCCCCCTGGTGCTGCTCTTGAATTGTGCAATGCTCCTGGCGTGTTTCCATGCTGATTCCTGCTCTAATCCTGTGGTTTGGGGGATTTAGGGTGGGAGAAGGAACCCTCTGGAGGCAGAGATGCCTCTCCTCTGCTTAGAGAGGAACTGTAAATAGCTGCTTCAGACTAGACATTTAATTTTTTAGGGGAATAAAATTTACATGAGGTGAACCCCAGGTTGGCTGCTTGGGAAATCTGTGTCAAGCGAACCTTTGAAGAGGTTTTTAAAAATGCAGCTGTTTTGCACGGATCCTGGAGAATCATAAATGTTGAAACATCTCCTGTCAGCCTGGGACTCTGCACAGGGGCACTGCTCAGCTGCATCTCCCAGGGTTTTTGGCAGGTGGCATTTTTGTGGTGGGAGGGGAGGATCTGAGCTAGGAAATGAGGATCTGAGTTAGGAAATGAGGATCTGAGTTAAGAAATGAGGTTTGTGCTGGTTCAGTTGAGGTGTTGGGGCTGGGTTGGACTCGATGATCTTTAAGGTTTCTTCCAACCCAGTCATTCTGTGAATTCTTTAGGGTTTACCCTGGGCAGGTGTGGACCCAGAGGTGACCCCAAAGGCTGGAAGACACCTGACAGAGATGCTGGATAAGCCAACATCTGCCCAATTACAAAATGCCACCCAAACCCACGGAGAACGAGAGAGAAGAAACCCAGGACGACACCCTGTGCCCTCCATCTTGCTTCCATCCACAACACACTAAAAATCCCAAAAGCTAAACTGGGAGAATGAGTCAGGCTGGGGAACTGTGGGTTTCTCCTGGGTCTCAATAGAAGGCACTTGGGACAGTGGTTCATGTTCAGGCTCAGGTGTTTATTTATTATTTCTTATCAGTGAAACAGCCTCACAGCCATGAGTTCTGCAGCAAGGCACAAAACAGCCAATGATCTCTTGTTCCAAGGTCTTTTAAGACTGAACTACCCAATTCAGAACTGACACCTGGATTATTTCCCCTTTTAACCCAATAACTGATCCCAAAGAGCCCAGTGAGGACTTTTCCGCCCAATTACAAAACGCCACCCAAACCCAAGAAGAAAAAGGAGGAAGAAGAAGCACAAAGGAGAAACCCAGGACGACACCCTGTGCCTTCCATCTTGCTTCCATCCATAACACACTAAAAATCCCAAAATCTAAACTGGGAGAATGAGTCAGGCTGGGGAATTTTTTATTTTCTCTGGATCTGGATTGAAGGCACTTGAGATAGTGGTTCATGTTCACACTCAGGTGTTTATTTATTATTTCTTATCAGTGAAACAGCCTCACAACCATGAGTTCTGCAGCAAGGCACAAAATGGCCAACGAGCTCTTGTTCCAAGGTCTTTCAAGACTAAACCATCCAATTCAGAGCTGACTTTTCTGCCCAATTACAAAATGCCACCCAAACGCAAGAAGAAGAAGGAAGAAGAAGAAGAAACCCAGGACCACACCCTGTGCCTCCATCTTGCTTCCATCCACAACACACTAAAAATCCCAAACCCTCCATTTCTCACCCACACTGCTCTCTGTAATCCATTTCACACTTTTGTGGGTTCCAGTCTAGCTTGAAGTTTTAGGAAACTTTCTCCATGGATGAGGGTCAGAGCCAGCACTGCCCTGGGGGTACCCCAGAGCAGACACAGAAATATTCCCAGTGCTCTGAGTTTCCACCCCTGTGTCCCCAGTGTGATTTGTGCTTGCTCTGAGGGTGCCTGGGATGTGGACCTGCGAGCACCTGCAAGTCCTGGCAGCACCTGGGGACAGGTTTGGAGCCAGGTCCTGGCAGCACCCAGCACCCCCTGCCCCGATGTGAGGCACCATTGTGCTCCAACATTTCCCTGCCAGGATTCCTTTTTATTTAAGTGTTGTAGCTGCTTTTCCCCCCTTTCTTTTAACGATCTTTTTTTATTTGCTTTGAGCATTTTGATATTTCCAGTGGGAAGTGCTGCCCACCCTGTCAGAGGAATAAATGGGAAGTGCAAGGGATGGAATGGCTGCACTGCCAGATGCTGCAGCAAGGAAACACTTGGGGACTCTGATTTGTCCCTGCTGTGTGGCAGAGGCTGCTGCTGCACCAACAGCACCCCAGCCATGCGCTCAACTGACTTTAAAAGCAACCGAGGTGAAATAACCCTTCTTTTTAATTTTATTTGATTTTTTTTTTTTATTTATTTTTTTTTAAATACCCCGTGGTGCCGAACTGAAATCTCAGCCAGCTTCTATTTTCAGAGGGCTGGGTGAGAGAATGTTTTTTATCTGGAGATACAATGAGTGTGGCCCTGTAGCCTGCAGTTCCCAGGCTGGTGCTGCCAGGGCCCATGAATGCGTGCTTTATGAGCTGCTCTCGCAGGTGTTCGGGGGGGCATGTAATCACTAATGAATGCTGGGGACACACAAACTCAGGGCAGGCTCTGGCACAGCAGCCAGGACAGGCAGTTGTTTGGGGTTTTTTTTTTCCTTTTTTTTTTTTTTTTTTTTCTCCCTTCATTCTGTGAGAAAAAGCGCGATGAAAAAAAAGTCCTGAGGTTTTTCCTCTGAGAGCTGTCCCAGCTCGGTGGTCACCCACACCGTTTGCGTGCAGAATTTGGGCGCAGAATTTGACATTTTGGGGTTGATTTGGCCTCACTCTGGGAGAAATCCCAGGGTGAGAAATGTTTCTCTCCACTGGACTTTGCAGGAGTAAATCTTGAGGGTTTGGGGCACAGAATTTGGGCACAGAACTCAATATTTTGGGGTTTCTTTTGTCTCTCTGTAGGAGAAATCCCAGGGTGGGCAATGCTTCTCTCCACTGGAGTTTGCAGGAGTTAATTCTGAGGAATTTGTGCACAGAATTTGGGTGCAGAATTCAATGTTTTGGGGTTTCTTTTGCCTCCTCCTGGGAGAAATCCTAGGGGGTAAAATGCTTCTGTCCACTTGGAGTTTGCAGGAGTTAATCTTGAGGAATTTGGGCACAGAATTTGACATTTTGGGGTTGATTTTACCTCACTCTGGGAGAAATCCCAGGGTGAGAAATGCTTCTGTCCATGTGGGGTTTGCAGGAGTAAATCTTGAGGATTTTGGGCACAGAATTTAGGTGCAGAATTCGACATTTTGGGGTTTCTTTTGCTTCCCTCCTGGTAGAAATCCCAGGGTGGGCACTGCTTCTGTCCACATGGAGTTTCCAGGAGTTCACCTTGAGGATTTTGTGCTTTTTATGCTCCTGGCTCTCCCCGTGCCAGGGCTTGTGCATAAAACGAGGGGCAGAGATTCAGGAGGAGATCAGCCCTTGCATCATTTGGAGTGTGCAGTCTATGGATGGGGCCCATTATGTTAATGATGATTAATTTGCCATTAAAGCTGTCTGATCCTTCCCCTGCTCAGCCACTAAGGACAGGGATGGAGTGGCAGGGGCAGTTTGGGCTTCCAACCCCAAGCAAGGCGCTCTGAACAAACTTTTGGGACAGAAATAACTTCCAGGGATGATGATGATGATGATGATGATGATGATGATGACGATGATGATGATGATGATGATTATTATTATTATTATTATTATTATTATTATTATTATCATCATTATCATTATTATTATTATTATTGTCATTGTTGTCATCGTTGTTATCATTGTTATCACTGTTGTTATTATCATTATATTATTATCATTATTATCTTTATTCTTATTTTTATTCTTATTTTTATTATTATTATCATGATTTTATTCTTAATTTTTATTATTAGTTTTAATTATTAATATTATTTTTATTATTTTATTATTTTTATTATTGTTGTTATCATCATTATTTTATTTTTATTATTATTATTTTCTTATTCTTCCTATTAATATTGTTATTATCGTTATTTTATTTTTATCATTACTTTTTATTAATAATTTTTATTATGATTAATATTATTTTTATTATTCTTCTTGGCTTTATTTAAATGTTCCGTGGAAGAGAACAGGCCCCAAGTTTTGGCCACTTTTCTCAGTCAGTGTCAGGTTAACAGTCATCCATAAAGCAATAAATCCTTCAGCCAGAAAGGAAGACACTGTTTGGAAAAAAAAAATAGCAATATTCAGAGTGTGCAGCCCGAGCCAGTGGTTTTATTTGTGCTCATATTTTCTCACTGCCTTTCTTTTACACCTCAAGGACACATTTATGATCTCCTCGTGGTATTTCACTTCTGAGGTGATGGTGATGCCTTGAGAAAAAACAGATTTCACATGAATTTGGCCCCCAAAGCCATTAGAGTGCTTGTGGAGCAGGGACGTGGGAGTGCAGCTCTTGGAGGCTTGGTTGAATTTAGCAGGAATTCGCCATTTTTGTGCTTTATTTCTGCAGCACCAATGCCCACAAAGGCCTCGAGTTGGGGTAGCACAAGTTGTCCTAAGAAATAAAGGCAGAGGGAATCATTCCCTGCCCTCCTGGACGTGGCATCCCTGCAGGATCACCTAAAAATCCTAAAATGCTGTTTGAACCTGCCAGGGAAAATAAAGCTTTGAGTGTTTATGAGTGGGGGTTTTACCCTGCAGAGGAGGAAGCAGAACTGCTGAGGTGATCTGCTGTTAAATGAGGATAATTAGTGATGGGGAAGGACAACACCTTGCACTCCCAGGGTGCCTTCCTCATGGGCTGGTGGTGTGCTGTCTCTTCTGGGGCTGAGAGAAACCCAAAATCATCTCCAGAGCTGGTGGCATGGTAGGAAAAATAATCCTCAACCCTCCAAGTGCCAGAAGATGCTCTGACCCCCAGCAAATGCAGCTTTGTGGTTGAATATTTTTAATTTTTTTGGTTTTTTGAGAGCACTCTGTCTCTTTGAGTGTTTTTTGAGCAGCAACACGGCGCCTGTAAAATTGCAATTATCCCAATTTCCATGGGGGAAATGAATCCCCACACCTTTGCACAGCTCTCCACGGACAGGAATTTCAGGGGGCACACAGGGATCTAAACTCAGGATCACTGAATTCCCAGTGAGGACAAAGCTACTGGAGCCTGTCTTGGGATGGAAGAGGAATTTCTCTGTATTTTGGCTTTTCTTTGTAGGAAATAAAAAACACCCAACAAGCAAAGACAGACAAGAATCGGTTGAGGGAAGGATGAATTTCCCCAACCTGCATGGTGGCACCAAACCTTTGAATTGAATTGAATTCAAACCTTAAACCAAATTCAAAGTTTAAATTTGAATTTACCGCTGTGCATTGTGTTACACCCCTTGTGCAGGATGTGAGAACCTTCCCCACCCTCCTGCAATCCCCATCACCTTCACTCAGGGAAAAACCAGAAATCCTCCAGCTCTGCCCCAGCCTGCTCAGCTCCTCACCCACTGCTGGGTCCCCTCCTCATCATCACCCTGGCCCTTATTTGTGCTTTGAGACATTCCTGCCTCTGTCCAACATCCCGTGCTTTTACCCCGTTGGATTTCAGCCACTTATTTCAGACGATTTCTCAATGTACCCAGATAATTTTGAAGGCGAATTCTGACCTTACCATGCTGGCGGGGCTCTCCCAGCTCTGTGCTGTCCACAAATTTAATAAACACACTCTCTGTCAAGGTCAGCGTGGAAAACATGGAAGAGAAACAGAAGCACAACACCCACCACACCGAAATTTTCCTCAAATTGTGCTGGTTTCAGCATGGAGGGAATGTAATTCTGCCTGTAAGCTTGCAGCTCTGCTTTGATGTTCAGATCTGTGTCTCACCTTAAAATTAAAACACAAAAGACCTCCCCTATAGGACTGCAGGTGTTTAAAATCACATTTCCACTCCCAAGAAACGGGACATAAATGCTGGAGATGACATTTCCATTGATTAGGATCTCCACATCTCTCCTGGGTTATTTCCCTCCCTCCAGGATGAGGCAGAGCAGCCATTTTAAGGCTGCACCGTTTAAATTGTGGGGTTTTGGATATTCTGGGGAGCCTCAAACTTCTCCTGCTGTAATCAGTTGCTTCCTAACTCGGAGCTGCCTCAAATTCTAAATTGCTTTCCCTCACCAGTGCAAAATGTGGCAGCATAATGTGGTGATTGATGCTATAGAGGAAACTCTGGTACAGTTTGCACGCTCTCAAATGTAATCCTGGTGCAGGTGGGGGACTGAAGCATGGGGTAAATGCAGCTGATTAGATATTTTGTCTCATTCAGGAGCCTTTTCTGCCAGCACTATATGAGTGAATGCATATTGCATGAGGGGCCTGTTCCAAAGTCCATTGAAATGGAGTGAAAGGCTCCCGTTTTTCCCTTTGGAGCAGGGCAGGAACACTGTCAGGCACACACAACAGAGATGTTGCCTTGCAGTTTGAGGGGGGACTGGCTCTCCTAATGGCAAAAACAAATGTTTTCCCCGTGATGTGTGGAGCCCTTAACGACAGCAATTCCTCGGAGAGGCCCGGGATTTGCAAATATTGAACGTATTTCCATGCTGGGGGAATTGAAGGATGGAAAATTAAAGGAAGTGGCCAGGTCCTTAGAGAAGAGCTGGAATCTTGACCCCTGCTATAGCCTGGACATGCTGGGATGCTTATCCTGGCAGCAGTGCAGTGGGGATGGGGCTGGGATTGTGCTCCTCATTCCCAGTGCCATTCCTGCTTGGGAAACGCCCTTTCCTTGCACATCCAGTGTGACCGTGTTCGCAGGGGTGCGAGGATGAGGGAAGAGATGAGGATCTGACTCCATGTTTCACAAGGCTTGATTTATTATTTTATGATATATATTACATTAAAACTCTACTAAAATAATAGAAGAAAGGATTTCATCAGAAGGCTGGCTAAGAATAGAAAAAGAAGGAATGATAACAAAGGTTTGTGGCTTGGACAGAGAGTCTGAGCCAGCTCCTTGTGATTGGGCATTAATTAGAAACAACCACATGAGACCAATCCCAGATGCACCTGTTGCATTCCACAGCAGCAGATAACCATTGTTTGCATTTTGTTCCTGAGGCCTCTCAGCTTCTCAGGAGGAAACATCCTAAGGGAAGGATTTTTCATAAAATGTGTCTGTGACAACCCAGCCTGTGACAATCCAGCCAGGCTGCTGTTAGTGCAGGTAGGGAAGAGCTTGTGCCACACCATAAGGCAGCATGGACAAGGAAAAGAGCAGGGATAATAAACTGCTGGCATTTTGGGGGTCTTTTCTAGGGACAATCCCAGCAGGAGCCTCATCCTTTACTCCTGTCCCAGCAGTGCTGCACCCTCAGCTGCTCCAGGAGCAGAACCCAGGAATTCCCCTGGGAGCCCAGCTAGAGGTGTGAGGGCAAGGAACGGCCAAGCTGGGCTGATTTCCCTCCGCATTTCCCAACCACAGATGCAGACCTTTCTGTTTCCCGCAGAAAAATCCGCTTCTCCTCGCTTGCATTTTTGTGCTGCTGGGGAAGAGCAGCTCTGCCCTGCAGAGCCCAAACCGAGGCACAAAAGGCAGGGGATTAAATCCCTTTTTGCAGGGATCTGAAGCCCACAGGTGGGACAGACATAGAGGTAGGAGGAGGATCCTCACCCGCATCCCTGCGAGCATCTCGGGGTTTTTTAGCCCGGGGGAGGGATCAGAGCCAGCTCTGTGTGCCCTGCCGGTTTCAGCTGCGTTTGTGCCTCCCCTAAACGTGCTCCATGGTGTTTCTCCTTCTCGTGCCCCG
>WBNP01004438.1:29303-48427 GCA_013401095.1 Passerina amoena | reverse complement strand
TGGGCTTTGGGAGGGCACTGACAAACCCCTGATCCTGGGCTTTGGGAAGGGCACTGACCAACCCTGATCCTGGGCTTTGGGAAGGCACTGACCAACCTCTGATCCGTGTGGGTGAGGAGGGGCTCAGCACGGATCCCCCGCAGCACGGGTGAGCCACATCTGGTTTGTCTCAGCACGGAGCAGCCTGGCCCCACCCGCTGGAAGCGGCTCAGGCATTACCGTGCTTGGCCAGACAATAAAAGCAGCATTTATTTATGGTGGCTGGACCCTTAGCAGGTCACTGGCACCGTCTCCAAGGGCGGCGCATTCGAATCCCGCTCTGGATTTTCCCTCTTCCCATCTCTCCAGGCTGCCTTCTATTCTTTGTGCCTGCTCTCCCGGGAGATCTGGGCTTGGAACAAACAGCTCGCCATCCCTGTGGCTCTTGGTTGCGAGGTTAAATAAGTTTAGGAGGGAAAAGTGCATTTGGGAATGGTGTTGATGCAGAAGAAGGAGCCAGGCACGCTATTGTCTCCACCAGCTCAGAGCCTGCCGTGGTATTTTGCAGGGGACAGAGACAGGCTGGCTGTGGGTTCCACACAGCTGCTGCAGAGTGGAGCTGCACAGGAAACCAAACTGGTCCCGTGACTGAGCACACAACTGGGGTTTGGCCTCCAGGCTTCTGTTCCTGGCCTTCTGAAGGATCCTGAGAAGGCCCTGGCAGGGAGGAAGGAAAGCTGGGTCACTTCAGAGCCAGGCTAACCCCAAAGGGGGCCAGCAGCCTCAAAGGAGAGGTGCTAACAAAGAGGAGATGCTCGGCCAGGGCTCCCCTCCAGCCTGCAGGGCGCGTGTGCTCCAGGAGCTGCCTGGCTGCAGGGGGGATGTTCTCACCCAGACTGGGTTGGGATTCGTTTCACGTCGGCTCTGGTGTCTCACAGTCCCCAGGCTCGGCGTGAGGCAGTCGCCGCTGAGTTCCCGTTATAGCAAAGAGAGTCTGACCTATTTTGGGATGAGGGAAGCACTCTCTGAACTGCTGTGCCTCATCTTGGCTGCAGACGAGGCCTGGAGTGACCCTCTCAGCGTGGGCAGGGATGGATCCTGCCTGCTGTTACACAGAGCCCAGGCCAGGAGCAATCTCCAGCCTCCTCTCCATCTTCTCGTTACCCTTTGGGATCTCTCTCAGGCTTGGGGAGACACAAAATGCACAGGCAGCCATTCTCCCAGTGCACAGAAACGATTGAGAAGGGCTCACTCAAGCCCCAAACCTCCATTCAGGTTCCAAATTCCTCCTTGGAGGGCGTCTGCTTCCCTCACTGGCTGCAGAAAGATCCAGGGAAAATAAGTGTTCTCTTTTGGCCAGGCCAGCCTGGAGATGAGAGGCTTGGTGACATGAATGTCACTTCTTGTCCACCTCTGCCTCAGGTGCTCCACTCTAAAGCATTCCCCTCCTGTGCAGCCAGTGTCAGGTTGTAGCTTCAGGATGAATTTCATCACCTCCTGCTCACTGAGTGTCTTTCCTTTCCCAAACTGCTGTCCAGTTCCTTTCTTATGACCCTCCATCACCCTGGGATTCTTTCCAGCACAGCCCCACGCAGGTGCTCTGAAAAATAAGAGGTCGGGTCTACTCCCTAAATCAATCCCAGGCCTGCAGAGCCTGGGGAGAGAAAATCTTCTGGGCATGACGTCAGCCCAGCTCTGAGAGTTTGAGGTTGTGTGCTTCTGGATGCCTGGAATTTACAGGAAAGAAATAAACCTCACATCCTGGAAGATGCCATTTTTCTTGCATCCCACACTTGGCAGGATGGGAGGTTTGCGGTAGGAGCCAAGATGTTGATGGTTAGCATGAATCTTTCCTTCCCACAGACCTGCTCTTCCTTCCTTCCTTCCTTCCTTCAGCTGGCCTGTCTGGGAGCTCTTGGCTCCTCCGTCCCAAAATCCAGCTTGAGTTCTGCTGTGAAATATCCTCAGTTATTTCATCTTCCCAGCTGAGAAAGGCTGAACACAATCGCTCAGGAGTCTGGCACGAGCCCTGGTGGTGCTTGCTCAGAGGGGGAGCAGCGAGCCAGAACTTCAGCTGCTCTCAACATCAGAGCCCATCGATTCTGTGCAAAGTTAACCCATGGTGGGAAGGGATTTTTTGCTCTATTTCCACCTGGTTTCCTCACTCCTGCAGGCAGATCCGCATGTTCCCCTCCCTGTGGTTGCAGGAAGCAGCCCCTGATGTTGTTTGGGGGAAAGAGGTGAATTTTCAGGGGTGGCAGAGTGAGGGGAACCTGGATCCAGCTCTCAATTTTCCTGATTTTCCCAGCCCTTGTCCTGTCCCAGCCATTTGATCAGGAGTACTGACAGGATGGGAACAGCTTCAGAATGACCCAGGGCAGGGTTGGGTTGGATATCAGGGAGAAATTCCTCCCTGTGAGGGTGAGAAGCTGTGATGGGTTTGTGCCTTGTGCTCCATCCAAAGCTCCTCCAGGAACTGCAATCTTCCTCTTTGATGGGTTCTCATCATAGTGGGGAAAAAATTTTACAGGCAATAAAAGCTTAGGGTGGAAAACCTCCCTATCCATAGAAACCTGCAGGATTTGCTAGGAGAGAAGGCAAAGTTTTATTCCATTAAAGTTTTCTCAGTGACAGCACTGAGGCTTCAGAGTCACGTCGGTTCCTCCAGCAGAAATTGGGTGCCTGGGAATGAGGTGGAGCTCCTTGTACCTCCTGGGGGGAACAATCCATTCCAGCAGCACTAGGAAACAAAAATCAGCTTTATTCAGGACCGAGGGAGCAAGGAATCACTGTTTGTTAACGTTGCCTTAAGCTAAATGTTAATGAAGTGCAACACTTAAGATGCTGCACGCCTCAGTTATGTCCACCAAGATCACATGTTGCCTTTCCAATTATCTGGGCTGGGAAATGAGGACGTGTGAGGAGGCTGCTGCCTGCTCATTACCTTCCCTGGCAGCAGAAATCCTGCTGGATTTGGGCTGCTTAGGTGTGGGGTGGGATTGTGTGGAAATGGGTTTGAAACACGGAAAATAACGCCTGAGGTGGTGCTGTGCAGACGTGGAGGTGAAGCTTGGACAGGTTGGAGATGGCGTTTGGTGTCTGGGGGTGTTGGTGACCTTGAGGGGAGGGACAGGCAGACGTGACTGCCTTAGGAATGAGGGTGGCACCTCCCAGGATCTGCACCAAGCTCAATTTTCCTGATTCTCCCTGCCCTTGTCCTGTCACTGCTGTTTGATCGGGAGCGCTGAAGGGATGGGAACTGTCACAGATATCTTTTATGGAAAATCCTTTCCTTGGGATTTTTTTCCTCCTGAGAAGATGAGAGGCCTCAGGAACAAAATGCAAACAATGGTTATCTGCTGCTGTGGGATGCAACAGGTGCATCTGGGATTGGTCTCATGTGGTTGTTTCTAATTAATGCCCAATCACAGCTGGCTTGGACTCTCTGTCCCAGACACAAACCTTTGTTATCATTCTTCCTTTTCTATTCTTAGCCAGCCTTCTCATGAAATCCTTTCTTCTATTCTTTTAGTATAGTTTTAATATAATATATATCCTAAAATAATAAATCAAGCCTGCTGAAACATGGAGAGTCAGATCCTCATCTCTTCCCTCATCCTCAGACCCCTGTGAGCACCGTCAGAGGGAACAGCTTCAGACTGACACAGGGCAGGGTTGGATTAGATATCCTGGAGATTGGATATTTTAGATTGGATATATATATATATTAGATAGGATATATATAGATGTATTGGAGAAATTCCTCCCTGTGAGGGTGGGCAGGCCCTGGCACAGGGTGCCCAGAGCAGCTGTGGCTGCCCCATGTCCCCTGCAAGTGCCCAAGGTTGGATGAAATTTGGAGCAACCTGGGATAGTGGAAGGTGTCCCTGCCCATGGCATTAAATTATTTTTAATTTCTAATTAATTTTTAATTTTTCAAAATTTTTAATTTTTAATTTTTTTTTTTAATTAAATGATTTTTAATGTCCTTTCCAATCCAAACCATTCAGTTATTCTATAATCCTGTTAGGTTTTGTAAAACAAAATTATATTCAGCAAAAAAAGCTCCTTGTTCCCTGCACTAGACATACAAGGCTGGATAACAATTTCAGAACACAGAAACTGTTTTGTTTACCCAATCCATTTTTTATTATTATCATTAAGTGGGAAAAAAAAATATGGACAGACAAAAATTCCTTCAAAATTGTGCAATAATACATAGCAGAAATCAATGAATGAAAAACAAACAAACAAACAACCAAACAAATAAAGGACACAGAGTAGCAATTCAAATAGTACAACATTAAACGTCACTTAAAGAACCTGATTCAAAGGTGACTCTACCTCTATTAGAGGCTGGCTGCTTGTGGACTGATGCAGGTTTGTAAGGATTAATTAGAATGTTGCAGCTATTTCCAGGAGCAAAGATGCTCTCGGGGTCCAAGAGCAGCTGAGTTATTGCACCATTTCCCTCCTCAAGTCCATTTGAAGGAGACTTGAAAGCTCTTTCAGAAAAGGTTTGTGGGGTGTTTTTTGCTGAAAAAATGACATTTTGCTTTTCCATCAGCGAGCAGGTGAAGTTTGTCATTAAGTACACTCTGATTCCAAGCATGGAGATGCTCCCACTGAGCTGTGCCCTGGAAGGAATGGGAATTGTTGGGGGAGAGTTGGGGGAGTTGCCTTGGCCAGCTGGGTGATGTGAGAGTTGTGGTGACCACCAAGGTGACCACCAAACACGAAGCTCCTTTGGCCATGAGGCCACAAGATGTGGGTGCTGGCAGCCAGCTCTGCCTGTCTGCTCCTCCCTCCTCTTCCCAGCTGGCTCTGAGCTCCCAAACATCTCCATAACCTGATCTGTGTCCAAGGAAAAGTGGCTTTTCCTGGGGCTGTGTCAAGGTGGGAGCACCTGGAGCAGGTTAGGGCAGGGAGAGCTGGCTCTTCTGCACATGAAATTCCTGCAGGCAGGGGTTTTCTCCCCAAATTTCACCCCTCTCTGAAATCCTCCTGCAGTTTTCCTGGGGTTCAGGCCCCTGGCCAAACCCTGTTCCAGCTGCGTCCTGCGTGGGCTCTGCTCTCGCTGGGTTCAGGGAGATTTTACAGAGTGTCACAGATATCTCTTATGGAAAATCCTTTCCTGAGGACTTTTCCTCCTGAGAAGCTGAGAGGCCTCAGGAACAAAATGCAAACAATGGTTATCTGCTGCTGTGGGATGCAACAGGTGCATCTGGGATTGGGCTCATGTGGTTGTTTCTAATTAATGGCCAATCACAGCCCAGCTGGCTCAGTCCCTCTGTCCGAGCCACAAACCTTTGTTATCATTCCTTCTTTTTCTATTCTTAGCCAGCCTTATGATGAAATCCTTTCTTCTATTCTTTTAGTATAGTTTTAATATAATATATATCATAAAATAATAAATCAAGCCCTCTGAAACATGGAGTCAGATCCTCGTCTCTTCCCCCATCCTCAGACCCCTGTGAACATGGTCACAGGCTGGCAACCCACAGATGGGGTTTATTCAGACTGAAAAGAGCCTTTTATTGACCTTTAATAGGTCTGCAGCCTGGGAAATGGTACCTCCTTGTCCTTTCTTGTAAAAACCAAACCCCCCAGCACAAAAAGGAAAACCTCACAAAAAGCCTGAGCCAAAGCAAAAGAAGCCTCACGGTCCAAAACTTCAGCAGATTTTTGTGTTCAACATTAGTCTTTTGTTCAAATGGACTTGAGAGTACTCATGGGCCTCTGAAATGGGTGCAAACACAAATTAACTGCTGGAAGTTCCTCCTAACCAGGGTATTTTCCATACCCATTTTTGTTTTCCATACATTTTACTGGGTTCCTCTAAAGCAAAACTCAAAACACCTCCCGGAATTTAGGGTAGCAAGTCATGTCACATCACATAAGGCTACTGAAAACAAAACCAGAACAAAATATACATCCACATCCACGTTCCATATTTACAGCAGAACCCTCCCACCCCCTGCATGTCTCCGTGAACAAGATTCCGTGCTTCAAAAGTTCATAAAAATATACAATTTACCCCAGAACTGCATGGGTTACTCCCCACCTGGAGCCCAGACTCCTCTATCTCCATATATAAAATACACTAGCCCTGTGAAAGTTGCTTTGCTGAGAGCACAGTGGTGATTTTTGCAGTGAAGGGGAGGGTTGGGGACAGCTCTGAGTGGCTTTGCAGTGTCCCCAAAGCCCTGGGGGACCCCACAGAGGGCTCTGCTCTGCCCACGCTGTGTTTGGGAGTTAGATTTAACCAAAAGTGCTGAGTTTGGGTACAAAATGCTTTGTTCTACACGAGTGTCCCCGAGCCAGGAGCCTTTCAGAGTGGCCAGGAGTGACCTGTCCCCCAGGTGATGCTTGGAAATCTCCAGCCCAGGGATTTCTGCAGGATATAAAGAGGTTACAAGGGTCCCCCTTGGCTTCTGGCTAGGCAGAGAGGGGCTAGACTCTAAATTCTGCTCATTTTACTGCAGCAGGATTTACCCTGGGGGAGTAAAATATCAGAATTTAAACACTCCTAGCCCTCACCAGAGAGGCACCAGATTTTGGGATGCTACATTGTCATTTTCAGTTACCTGTGTTAAAAAAAAAATTACTTTAAAAAGAAGGGGTTAAATACTCCTTTTCTCTGCTTTTAGGCTTCCTCTCCTGCATAAAGTGATTTATGTTTTTGAGGCTGGTCTCTCTGTGTGGCTGTAACTCCAGGCAAATTGAGCTGTGTGTACTGGGTTGATTTTCCTCAAAAATTCAACTCCTGAACAGCACCTGATCCACTGACAAGGTAAAAATATTGCAACTCTGCGAGCTTGCTGCTACTTATAAAAATCTGATTCCAGTTTGGTCCCAGCTTTGGTGGGGAGGAAAAAAAATCTGTCACCAGTATGGGAATGCTAACACCAGTAATGAAAATAGAGTCAGTATTTCTCTAGAGTATCAAACCATCCAGACTTCAACTTTTTTTCTTTATACATTTTTCTATTGTGAAATTAAATGGATCAGTCACGTATCAAAACATAGTTGGCCTCTCTCGTTTCATCTGTAGGAAGACTGCAATTATGACTTAATTTACACAGCAAAAATACCTTTGTTTTTCACAAAAACAGTGTGACAAGACAGTGTGCTGCATTTCCTGGTGAGAAGCTTTGCATATATCGAGCACAGCCAGGGGAGAGCCCTGAACATCCTCTCCTGTCGTGCCCCTGGGTTGGCAGGTAGTGGTGAGGTTCACATTTTTTGGTGAAATTCACATTTTGCTGTCACAAAATCAAAGCTCCAAACAGTGGCAAGCAGACTTTTTGCATTTGGCTCTGCAGCCAGTATTGCGTCTGCTGGGAATGTGAGATGAGAAAATAACACGTATGTGTGTGTGTGTGTGTGTGTGTATTTATATTATTTCTAAAGCTGTAGGTGAAACTACAGCTGCTTTTAGGAAATTCTGATGAGGGAGCATCAAATCCCTGCTGTGGACCAAATTAATTTAAATTTTCAGTAATTACTGCTCTGGCTGAGTGTGGAAAATCTGGATTTGCACATACTGGAGGTTCCCCCTTCCGTCCCACCACCGTGCTGGCATCTGAGGGAAGCTCCACAGAGGAGGGCTATCCTAAAAATACCTGGGAAATGAGTTTTAAGGTGCAAGTGGCAGTTTTTTGTTCCAGTGATGTGGTGGTTGTAAGCTCCAGATTAATTAAGCCCCGTGTGATGGGCAGGGGCAGCAGCAGGAGGGGTTTGGGCAGCACATTTTGGTGTGGGGATATTTTTGACTTCCCGCAGCAGCAGGACGCTAAAAATCACCCCTAAAAAAAAAAAAAGTGCTGCTGTACTTTAAGATTGCTCAAAGATTGGGTCTTTAAAAGGGAGAAAAACTCAGTGAAAATGAGGGTTTTTATTATCATGGCAAGGACAATGATGGGGATGCCAAGATACGACTGCCTTGCGAGATAAAGTGGCACATGTTCTACACAAGAATGTGTACAATGTCTGACGACTCTGGAAATCTGTTCCTCAGCAGATTTCCCAATAAATTAACACAACAAAAATACTTTCATATAAAACAAAGTCCAAAGGATTTTTTTTTTTTTTTGTCCTAAAGTAAAAGCAAAACCTTCAGGGACTATATTATCTCTCTCTACATATATAATCTCCTGAATTTTTCTTTTTTTTTTAAATAAATTTATTCTTGTCTTAGAAAAATAAAATGAGTAGCCAATTTAGTCAACGGAAAATATCTCACAGACTTAAAAGCATGCCCAGCAAGCATAGCCTTGTAAGACTAAATTAATGTTAAATCAAAGCAATTTGTTACTCAACCAACCTAGTCTGCAATTCACAGTTGATTACTACAAAGTGTATTCTTAAAATTATTATTATTATTTTTTTCTTTTTTTTTGGCCCATATAAAAATAACGTATTGCAACTCAAAGTGCACTTTTAAAATAAACAATCAACTATTTTTATCAAATAAAATATTTACACCATTTGGTTTTGTACAGTCAGAAATGAGCTTCAGGCGATGACCATGGGGACGTCGTCTGAAAATCCAGTTATCATTGGGGCTTCATCATCCTCATCTCCTGAAAAATAAACCCAAAACAAAGCTGATAGGGGGCACTTAAAAAATCTGGGTTTTATCCTCAGCACTTTAAAATCTGTTTTTAAGGGACTTGCATTGGAAGGAGAGGTTTAATTTGATGAAAATATTGGTTGGGGAAACTTTTGGCGGTTGGACTTGATGATGTTGAAGGTCTTTTTCAGGTTTAACAATCCCATAATTTTGTGATTTGTACTTTAAGGTTAAATCCATAGAGACTGTGCTGCCAGAATGGCCCAAACCGTGATAAAGAATTAATTCTTGCTCTGATTTCACATCCTCAGTGTGTTTCTAAGCGATTTGCATCTGAAAGAGAGTTTTATTTGATAAAAATGTTTGGTTGGGATAACTTTCGGCACTTGATGATCTTGAAGATCTTTTCCAAGTTTAATAACTCTGTAATTCTGTGACTTGTACTCTATGATCAAACCCATAAAGACTGTGCTGCCAGAGTGGCCCAAACCAAGATAAATAATTAATTCTTGCCCTGATTTCACATCCTCAGTGTGTTTTTAAGCGATTTGCATTGGAAAGAGGGGTTTAATGTGATAAAAATATTTGGTTGGGAAAAGTTTGGGCAATTGGACTTGATGGTCTGAAAGGTGCAACCTTAACTATTCCATGATTCTGTGATTTGCACTCTTAGATCACATCCATAGAGATTATGATGCCAGAGTGGTCCAAACCATGATAAAGAATTAATTCTTGCCCTGATTTCACATCCTCAGTGTGTTTTTTAGTGATTTGCATTAGAAAGAGGGGTTTAATGTGATAAAAATGTTTGGTTGGGAAAACTTTTGGCAGTTGACTTGATGATCTTGAAGATCGTTTCCAAGTTTAACTACTCTGTAATTCTATGACTTGTCCTCTATGATCAAACCCATAGAGACTGATACCAGAATGGCCCAAACCATGATAAAGAATGAGTTCCTGCCCCGATGTCACGTCCCCAGTGCTGTCCCCAGTGCCCCCAGGGCCACGTACCCAGATCATCCCCGGAGGAGAAGATGGCCGAGCCCAGGCGCGAGCTGTAGTGGCTGTTGGCGAAGGCAGTGAAGCTGCTCTGGAGCCTCCTGTGCCTCATGTAGAGCACCACAAAGCCAATGCCCAGGGTCACCAGCAGCAGGAACAGCACGGGCACCACGATGGCAGCCACGTCCGTGGCCTGGCCCGATTTGGTGGCTGAGGGGTCTTTACCTGGTGAGGGAGGGACATGAGGGCTGTTTTAGCACATCCCTGCTCGCGATGGGACACAAAATAAAACAACACAGTGTCACAGACACATTTTCTGAACAATCCCTTCCTTAGGATTTTTCCTCCTGAGAAGCTGAGAGGCCTCAGGAACAAAATGCAAACAATGGTTATCTGCTGCTGTGGAATGCAACAGGTGCATCTGGGATTGGGCTCATGTGGTTGTTTCTCGTTAATGCCCAATCACAGCCCAGCTGGCTCGGACTCTCTGTCCGAGCCACAAACCTTTGTTATTCATTCTTTCTTTTTCTATTCTTAGCTAGCTTTCTGATGAAATCCTTTCTTCTATTCTTTTAGTACAGTTTTAATATAATATATATCATAAAATAATAAATCAAGCCTTCTGAAACATGGAGTCAGATCCTCGTCTCTTCCCTCATCCTCAGACCCCTGTGAACACCACCACAGACTCCATGTTTCAGAAGGCTGATTTATTATTTTATGATATATATTGTATTAAAAGAAAATGATATATTACAATTACTCAAAGAATAGAAGGAGGGATTTCATCAGAAGGCTAGCAAGGAATAGAAAGGAGTGATAACAAAATCTTGTGACTGCTCACAGCCTCGACACAGGTGGCTGTCATTGGTCATCAAGTAAAAACAGTTTCACACGCTGGGTAAACAATTCTCTAAATCACATTCCAAAGCAGCAAAACATGGAGAAGATGAAGCTTCTCAGGAGAAAAGATCCTAACAAAAGGATTTTTCATAAAATGCGTCTGTGACAGATTGGAGCATGAAATTTCCACCTTTCCAATGACAATGGACAAACCAACAGTCCATCAAATTTCTCCTCCTCCAGAAAAGAACGTAAAACAATAATTATTTACATAAAAGTGCGTGAGAAACTCCAATACAAGAATTTAAACATCAGAAGGCTTAGAAGAGCTCAGAAGAACAGGGCCAACACATCCCTAAAGAATTTATGAGGCTTCCCTGAGTGTTTTTTTGAGGAGGATGAGGAGGAAATAGGGACTCACCTGTTCCCAGCTCGTCGTAGAGAAGCGTGGCTGGCTCCCCACACATCTGCCCCCCGTACAGGCACCGTGCCTGCACGCTGAACGAGTAATTGTGGCCCATCTTCAGGTTGGACACCTTGAAGAAGTTCTCTGTGGTGTTGCCCAGGTAGGCTGTGATGTTCATCAAGCTGTCAAACATGTGAATCTCGTAGCCCTGAGGGAAACACAAAGCCCAAGTCACCGGGCTGCGGAGGGCGGGTTTGCGCCTTCCAAAAGGGCTTGGAAATTTGGTTTTCCTCCAGGATCTGGTTTAGATGAACCCTGCTGGGAGGGAGGAATGTGGAGCCTCCTCCAGGAAGCCCTGCTGGTGTGCACTGACCTTGGCCAGCTCAGGGAGGAAAGATTTCTGCCAAGTGACAGGATGAGAGGACACAGCCTCAAGCTGTGCCAGGGGAGGATTTTTAGGAAGGATTTCTTCACTAAAAGGGTTGTTAAACATTGCAAGGGCTGCCCAGGGAGTCCCCATCCCTGGGGGTGTTCAAGAAACAACTGAAGGTGGCACTCAGTGCTCTGGGCTGGGGACAAGGTGGGGACTGGGCACAGCTTGGACCCAATCTTGGAGGGCTTTTCCAACCTAAATGACTCTGGTTTGGTTTGTCTGGTCCCCTCTGTCCTTAGCACCCACCCCAGCCCACCCAAGCACAGGAGGGTGAGGGCTTTCTTGGTGCAGTTTTCTCCTTGCCCATGCTCTGACAGACAGCAATTCACAGATTTTCTATCCAAGTCTGAATAACGACAACTTTCAGACTTCCTGCCATGGCAGGGCAGTGTCCTTTTCTCAGTCCTTTCACACAGGGGACAATTGTCCTTTTCTGGCAGGCTAATTATGTTCCTAAAAGGTGACTGATTGGATCTATCAGCTTCAGAGCCTCAGCCATGACATGAATTTTAGTGAGCTCTTCCAGAGGGCTCACCAAGGACAGGATGGATTTCAGAGCCTGTGAAAGGAGCCTTGCACTGACTCTGCTCCAGGATTTTCTGTAGGACAGGAGGCACAGCAAAACTTACCCGGCTTTCATTGAAATTGCTTTCTTTCAGTGCCAAACTCTTCCAGAAAAGCAGAATATGGTCGTTTTCAGTGATGATTTTTAAGGCATCAGGTGCAGACAGGGGGACTGCAAATGGGAAAAAGTGGTAGGAGGTTAGGTTGTAGCACTGGTGGCACCTTCCCCTTACAAAAATGGAGTGAATTCTGAAAGTTAGTGGGGTTTTCTAGGGATCAGCACAATACTCTGCTTGGAAAAGGGATGCGCTGGAGGAGAGGATGCAGCAGGAATTTTTCACTGGTAGGGCTGTGATGGTACTTGGTGATGTGTACACAGCCAAACTGGTGTCTTTCCCATCTCCATTTATCAGAAGGAAAACATTGGACATCACTTGAGAAGCTTCCTCTCCACTGCTGTTGTTTGGGGGTGTAACCACCTCCCCTGGGAAGCCTCCCAAAATTGGGCTTTGCTTGTGGGAGAGGACCAAGAGCTGCAGGAACATTCCTGCAGCCTCCAGGCAGCTCAGGATGGGAGCTGTGTCCCTCACCTGTGTTGATCTTCATGCTGGATTCCTTGCTCATGTTTCCCAGCTGGACAATCACGTGGTATTTCCCTCCTGGCTCCAGTTTCTTTATGGTGTACTCCACCGTGCTGTTCCTGCTTTTCACTTTGTAGATTTTATCTGTTTTCCTCACCAAATCTTTAACTGCCACAGCATAGAGCTGGAGGGGGAGGAAATGGATGGAAAAAAAAAATCTCGTTTTCCTGCAGAATTTCAGCTAAACAGTTGTAGGACGTTAGACAGGGCGGGTAAAATTTGCTTTAAACCAAGGCTGAGCTTTACAGAAAGCCTGAGGAGCAAAATTCCAAGCCTCTCTCTGGATCTCTGCCCAAAATCAGCATTTACTGATACAGAAAATCAGCATTTATGATACAGAAAATTACTGATACAGAAAATCAGCATTTACTGATACAGAAAATGCAGTTAGTGGAACAGATGAGAGCAGGAGGAAAAGCTCAGGTTGTATTTCTCGGTGAATCACAAGGATGCAATGCAAACCCCTGCCCTGTCAGAGTTTCCAGCTCTGCTGGGAAGGTTTATACCTCCAAAGCTTTGCTGTTTAAGTCTCTGGAGCAGAATGGGAGGGGAAAGCTTGCTGAGAAAATGACTGGCCTTCAATGGAGCGAGACCTGAGCGTATTCCAGCGTGGCAGAGAACAGAACCGGGCTTTGTTGCGGCAGGAGGCAGTGGCCCAGCCCAGCCTTACCCTCCTGGGCAGAACGAAAGCCCAGAAAGGTGTTTTGGCACATGCCCAGGGCTGGTTTTAGACTTGGTCAGCAACAGATATCCCAGACCTGGCTCTTTTTTATGTTACACTCCTGAGCTAATGGCCAGCAGGGAGAAAACGAAGATCTTGGAGGTGCCGCACTTTGATTTTATGCGGAGCATAGACCCGACCTCAGGCTTTCTCCAGCAGAAGAAAGGCAAGGATCTGTGTTTGGGGCAGGATTTTGTGTGCACAGGGCCAGGAGGAGGCTCTGTGAGGGGTTACCATGTCCTGGTCAGGTGAGTCGTAGGGGGATTCCCACTTGATGACGGCGAACGTCTTGCCGGTGCGCACGGCGTGCAGGTGGCGCGGCGGCAGCCGGTTATCCGGGATCATCTTCACCACCACGGAGTCAGAGGGGGGCCCTTGGTAGGGAGACACCACCCGCACCTGGGAGGGAGGCACAGAGGTCAGGGCAGCGTCCTGGGGGAGCCAGGGGGCAGGCAGAGGGAGGAGGAGGAGGAGGGGAGCCCACCAGGAACAGGTACTGCTCGTCGCGCTGCACCAGCACCGTGGCGTTGTGGGCGCTGGTGGTGCTGTTGTGGGGGCTCCTGTACAGCTCCAGGAAGGACGTGGCGTAGAAAATTCCATAGACCTGAGGAGGAAAAGCACAGCAGGGATTGGCACAGCCCAGAGCACCCCCTGGCTGTTGTGGGAAAGGGATTTGTAGACAATTCTCAGTCTGACAGAAGGTTTATGTGGTGCGTTGTCACCGTCATATTTTCTGAAAAATTCCTTCACCCAGGATTGTTCTCCTGGGAAGCTGAGAAGCCTTAGAGAAAAAGGAAAACAATAATTATCTGATTTGCTTCGCCTGTGTTTTGCTGCTTTGGAATGTGTTTGGAGATTGTTTACCAACAGGTTGTTGTTTCATTGGTTTCATGTGAATTGTTTTTGACTTAATGACCAATCCACAGTCAGGCTGTGTTGGGACTCTGGAAGGAGTCACGAGTTTTTCATAAGTATCTTTTATCCTTCTGTCTGTATCCTTTCTGTATTCTTTAGTGTAGTTTAGTATTCTTTAATATAATATAGTATCTTAAAATAATAAATCAGCCTTCTAAGAACATGGAGTCAGATTCATCATTCCTTCCTGCCACGGGGCACCCCACAAATACAACAGTGCATATCTGTGTGTAAACTTTGAGATAAGAAATGTTGACTTAGAAACGTCATGGGATAGGATGGATATGGTTGGGAGAGAAATGGAGCCAGAAACAGATATTGTTGAGAGAGAAATGGAGCTAGAAACAAGTTTTAAAGGATGGTTTTATAAATAAGACTAAATACTCAGGAGAAATGTTGAGTTAGAAATGTCATGGAATAGGACAGATATTGTTGAGACAGAAATGGAGTTAGAAACAAGTTGTACATAAGACCAGATATTTTGGAGAAATAGAACTATGAAAGATGTACTGTAGTAGGATTTACGAGGGGTAATTTTAGATTATTGGTTTTAAGGTATTTACAGTATGATGCGGTAAAAGTTGATAGGATAAGAAATGCTTATAATGTATTGTAATTAGGAAATAGACTTCTGTCAGACTTTGAGGATTTTCTACAAATCCATTTCCCACTGGCTGTCAATTTTAGGGGCATGAAGCAAAGACCCTTTTCCCTCTGGACCCTTTTCCTGCTTTTCCCTCTGTCTTGCCCAAGTTCAATCTGCCCACTTTCCTTTGAACTCCCAACTCAAACCCCCTGAGCTCAGCTCAGGTAACAGCAGTTGATTCAAAAGCTGCTGGAGCATTGTTCTGTGTTTGAGCCACTTCTCACTGCAACAAACACACAAGAAGCCTTTGCTTTGCTTCTGCTTAAAAGGCAGGAGGTTCCTTCCCTCATTATCCCCAAAATTTTCAGGGCCTTGGAATTCAATCCAAACAAATTATCCCGGTTTCAGGGGGGTTGTGAGCTGCTCTGAGGCTCTGAGGGAAGGGTTGGTGCCTTACCACATTCCTGGGGCCAGTCCAGCTGCATTCCACGGCCGTCTGGTTGATGGCCTTGGCCTTGAGGCTCGGGGACACCGGCCTTGTGCCACCGGTCACCACGTGCACGAAGGACAGGGGGCTGTCACCCAGCTCTGTCTTAGCCCAAGCAGAAATCTCATAGGGGGTGTGAGCTGTCAGATTGGCCACTGGGCAAGCAGAGAAAGGGGCACTGTTAGGTGAGGCAAAGCACAGAGCACGGCAAGAGCAGGGTGGGAGCACGAGGGAAGGGTCAGCATCACAAACAGGCAGGAGCCTGCCTCTCCTGGGCTGCACTTTCATGATTTTGCAGTAATTTCCTTTATACAGAAGCACCTGAGACTTTGGAATCCAACCCAGCCTTGCTTTTCTGTGCCTGGATGATTTCACACATCCACACTGAGATTTTCCCAAACCAGAAATGTCATTCCTGTGTGCAAGCCCAAGAAGTCCTTGTCCTGTTTCTGCTCCCTTTGGCAGATTAAAAATGGAACAACAAACAAAACCCCATGTGATGAGAAAGGACTAGTGCAGCTCTGGGGGTAAATCCCAAATCTGCTTGAAATCTCCAGGTCCTCAAAACAGAGAATTTCCTGCTTTGTCCTGTCCAGATTTAAACAGGATTGTTTAAACAGAACTCTAGCAGCAAAAAAGAAATAAAATAATCCTACAACCTCTCATAAATCCTTCTGCTTGGTGTTGACCAAAGCAAAGCTTTCTATTTTGAGCAGAATTTACCTTTTTGGATGGACTTTTCTCCTTCTATGACCAGAGTCCTTTTTTCCTGCCTGTGGCTATCAAATGTCCAGTAGATGTTGACCACGTAGCCACTGACCTGTCAAGCCCAAGGACACAGAGCCACCAGCTCAGCTGATGCACACAGGGAACCAGGGCTGCTGTCAGACCCCTGACAGTCCTTGCATTGTATTTTCCATCCCAATTAAGAGCCCCAGGGCAGTTTGGGAGCAGGAAGAAATGATTTGGCACGAAATAATTGGTAATTGCAATGCTTCAGTGGGTGACAGCTTCTCCCAGCCACTATTCACCATTTCCCCAGCTCAGATAGCAAGGGAAAAACTCTTACCTTGATATTCGTGGTCATTTTTAGGCTGAAACTTATGGAGTCCTCACTGTAGCCCTCAATGTGGATGACAGGGGGAGGAATGACTGGGAGGAAAGAGAGGAAAGACCTGTTAGTACAGCACGAAGAAATAAAAATATTTATTGAGAGGGGACAGATAAAATACAGCTTTTTGTGTTAAAAGCTCCCAGAACAGGACACTCCAACCTTGCCTAAGCCAGTGTCTCAGAGGAGACACTGACATCATTTTTAACTCCAGCACCTAAAAGCTGCTTTATCTGTGCCTTGCTCAGTGCAGGCTGGAGCTGGAGGGGTCTGGGCAAAGGGATTTCCCTCTGAACTCAGCAGGGTGAGCTCCTATCCCAGGAAACAGCTCCTGCCCTTCCAAGGAGCTGCTGAGGAACATCAGGAGCTATCAGTGCCAAGCACTCGTGCAAAACCTGAAGTCAGAGCTGTTTCTGTTCCTTTTACCTCTGTTTTTTCTAACCATCAGGTAATTCACATTATCTGGATCCTGCACTTTGAGTAGCCTGGTGTTTTCTTTCCCTTCTTTCATCTGACAAATTAGCAGACAATTTTGATGCAGGGACATAAGTTGGGATGAAAAACTTGGCATGAATACAAACGACTTCAAAAGGCTTTTCTTAAAAAAAATAAAAACACCAGAAAAACAGGTTGGGAAGGAAATGATTTACTGTGCTGTTTGAATTTATCTGCTGTGATGTTGTGATAGTTCTTGGGAGCTGTGGTTGTTTTTTATGATCTAAACCTGCAGGAGGAGCCACAATAATTGTGACCTAAGAGAGAGAAGGATGAGCCAGCATCCTTTTAGACTGAGAGTGATGGAGTTGGTAATTTCTTGTCTATCTGGAGGCAGAATTTGGCCTACAAAAGTCTGAGGGAATCTGTCTGCAGCCTGGGAGAGAGGGGACAGGCTCCTGCTCAGTTCCAGGGCAGCACATCCATCCCCTGTGCAAGGAAGAGGCAGTGACCCCTCCAGAGATGCCACTGAACTCTGAGGCAGCTCAGGCTGAGTGAAAAATTCACTTTTTACAGGTCACTCTTAACAGCAAAGCTGTGAAAGGCTCAGCAGGGAGAATAAAGGCCGGGGAGGTGGCTCTGGATGCTGCTGCTGACGTTTCAGGCTGCTCCTCTGCCTTGTGGTCACCTTCTGTGGGCTGACCCAAACAACAACAACATTTACCTTTGCCTTTGACCGTGGTGATGGACTTGGGTTCACTCCAGTTTCCCACCCCTCGGCTGGTTACTGCAGCAACCTTTGGAAACCAGAGGGAGAGGGAACATGAGCAACATTTTACAGTGCAAACAGAGAGGGGAGCTGAGAGCAAGGTTACAGACCTGGCGGGGCTCCTGGGAAAAGGACTTGGAAGCAAACAATGGCTTAATTACTTGGCAATAAAATGCTTAATGCAGAGATAAAGGCGACTGCTTAAAGTCAATTAAAGGAATCCAAGAGGAGGGAGGGGCAGCCTCTTTGCAGATAACTGCTCTCTGATGGGATCTTTGAGGAGCCCATCGAGATAAGGAGCTGGGGACTCCACGGGCCATAAAGTGGGAGAGAGCCACGCCAGGGAAGGACATGCAAGCCCTGAAATACTTCCAAAGATTAATCTGGGGATGGGTTACATTGGGAAGGAATACCATGGGAGGAAAGCCTCCAACCAGCAGTGAGAACAACACGGGTTTGGAGGAGGGGATTCATCCCCCCTCACAGTGAACCTCCCCACGAACTCAGGAGGATGGACAATGGCAAAGCACTCATTTCCCAGGGCTCACTGTGCAGACTTTTCATTTCCTTTTCTTATTACTTCTGTCTATAATTACCCAGCCTCTCCCCTGTGCAGACATTCCCCACAGGCAGATCTGCTTCTTTTCCCACTGATACACCAAGGACCAAATTTATCTCTGGCCCACATCCAGTGCAGTTGCAGTGACATTGGAATGGGCAATTAGCAGGGAGGATTTTGTAATCCAGCCTGGCCTTGTGGGACAAAGGAGCAAATCAAGCCTTGGAACTGTAGACATTAGCAGTGGTGGTGTGGGTTGGCATTAAAGGGCAGGGCTTTAACAAGATGGGTTTTTTTTAACAAAATGTTTTTTTAGCAAGTTTTTAGATGTGCAGGACTTAGGCTACTCAGGAATGAGAGTTTGCTTAGAGGGAGCTTTGGAAATACTTTGAGAGGGAGCTTTGGAAATACTCTGAGAGGGAGCTTTGGAAATACTCTGAGAGAAAGCTCTGGAAATAGCCTGAGAGAGCTTTGGAAATACTCAGTCTGAAAGGGAGCTTTGGAAATACTCACTCTGACTGTGTAGAGAGTGTTGACCTGCAAGTTCTTGATCTCCGTGTAGTTCTTGGTGGTTCTGAGGGATGACCACTCCTTGGATCCACTGCTGCTGTATTCCACCTAGGAGCACCAAACAAGGCTTGAGGGCTCAAAAGTAGCACAGGTCAGCAGAGAGAGCTGTTTATATCTATCCCAGACCTGTTTATTTCTATCCCAGACCTGTTTATCCCTCTGTGATAAAATGCCAGCAGAAAGAAGCACAGCATCTCAGAAAGGGAGAAATCAAGAACTCCAGGGCCGTGGTGCTGCCTACAGCATTTCTTCTCCCAACTTGCCTGATGCTCCCAGCAGATTTCCTCCCCAGATATCCCATTCCAGGCCCACCCCCGTGCAGCTGGCTGTGTGCTGGTGTCCCCACGTCCCCAGGGGCAGCAGGACTCACGATGAATTCCCGGATGAGGCCGTGGGCGTTCACGGGGGGACTCCACCAGCCCAGCACCACACCCTCAGCTTCTCTCTTCAGGGACAGCTGCAGGTTCAGGGGAGCATCGGGTACTAGCGAGAGAAAGAGAAATATTAGTGCTTCTCCTGTGTTGTGCTCAT